>JZKD02S1939311.1:41048-58764 GCA_000966675.3 Picea glauca
CTATGTATGTGATCAAGGAATCATACAATAAAACACAACAAGCTTTATAGGAAAGAATCATATTGTTGTATCATATTAAATGTGAAAGAGAGATTACAACCATGGCCTTGATGTCGTAAGGTCCCTTCCAACTGTCCTTCGTTCCCCACACACTTTCACTCCAAGAAGTCTGAGAGCATAGATCTGATAATATTCAGAATCTATATCGACAAAGAAAATCTCAAAGCCACTCCAACCAAGCTAATAATTCTAAGCCAACCAAAGCTACAAGCTCAAGAACCCCTTCTCCATGAGAGCTCCTCTCCTTTTATAAGTTGAAGAGGATAAGGTGAGGAGGTTAGGATGATCCCACTAAATCATGAAAGCGAGTAATATCCAAACCATTCGGATGCCACCTCACCATAGAAGTTTATCCTTCTAGAAGATTCGAGAAAACGAGCATTTTCCCACTTGTAAGCATTCTCACACCCTGTCTATCGAGCAACCTGCGAACCTCTCGCAACCCAGCTTTGGTGCAACCTGTGAGAATCAGGCATTCTCGCACCCTAATACATAGGCAGCCTGCGAACTTTCATTTTTATAAGGTTTTTACACAGGAAAATGTAACTTCTTTTCTCAGGAAAAGTTCTTCTCCCTTCTCTTTTCAGGAACTCAGGCCACTGACCCCTCTGAAGGCAACAAATAGGTTTACATCATTAACGGTCATAGGGATGATGAAAACAATGTGTAACATTGGTCCTGAGTGCTTGTTTGACAATGAGTCCTTGATTTATTTAGAGTTTTGGATTGTTTTTACTTTCTATATTGTTAGTTGATTGAGATACATTTTTGTTTGTATTTGACAAAAGGTTTTTCTTATCATTTCATTTTTGTCTACATTGTGAACTCGATTTGAGAATAGTGTTGAAAATGTGCTATTTTTCTTGGATTATGCTTTCTTTTCTTCATTACGTCTCTGATCTGTTTTGAGAAAAAAAAAAACTGAAGTCATTCTTCTTTTTAGTAGTATTTTACAAGAAAATTGTTGCATTCAAAATATTTGAAAAAAGATAAAAAAAAATTGTAAAATTTTGTAGTTTTTGATTTTTTGGAATCTTTTTCATTAAAAAATTGAGAAATTGTGTTTCGTAGCTTTTGTATTTCAAAAAGAAACACATTCTTCTTACAGTAATTAGAGTTCCTTGAATTAAACGATTGCATAATCACCTCTTCTTTCATTTTATTGGGTCAAGGTCACATACATCATCAATTTCATTTCCGTTTCCCTTTTGAGTAAGCAACAAATTTTAAAATACAATGCAATTTTAAAATTTATTAGCAACTTTTATTTCCTAGAACTTCTCTACACCAACATTAGCTAGGATAGCGCTTTGGAATAGGTTGTAAGGAACACTGTCCAAAGAATCAAAACACACAATAATATCTTGTGATAGGGAGAGTTCAAATCCACTTGCTACATTTTATCCTAGGAAGCCCTTCTAACACAAGGGTTAATCATGAGGTCGCATTAAGACTGACAGAGTTACTCACCCTACTTTGTTGGTCTTAGTGTAGATATTGTGTTTATTATTGGGGGTCACTTGAGAAGAAAATCATGTGGGGACCTTCTCGTGTTGATTTCGAGCTTAGATACCTTGCCTTTGCGCATGGATCAGACTGTCAATTGTTTCCCCAGGCATCATTGTCGTAATTGGTAACCTTAGTGGCCTATCTATTTAGGGTCTTTACATGAGGTGACTATGGAGGGGCAAGTCTTCATAGTACTTGGAATCAACATTGGCCAAACTCACTTAGGATCCTTGAAGGGTATACCCACGATTATGTGTGGGAGCTTGCACTAGGGTGTAAGTCCGTTAAGCAATTCATCAACGTAACTTTTCCACCCGCTTTATCCAAACCCCTTCTTGTCTTGATTTCGCGACGTTGGATTTCATCACCAACTAGTGACTTCGAAATAAGAAGGTTTGTTTGTGTGTTTGATTTTTAGATTTTATTAGTGAGTGTTTTTTTTTTCTCTAGTTAGTCATATATTTGTTTCGTTCTTTATTTGGTGTGACAGACATCATCCCTCATCGTTCACGTAGGATTCAAGGGAGACCTCTAAAATATCCAGAAGATTATGTTCCTTTGCTTTCGAACTCACCAGAGGGTTATCTTGAAGGAGCAGTCAATAACGACATAGCCTCTGAGATTGGAAGTTCTACTCCATTGGAGGAGTCAATACTTCCCATAAATCCATTATTGAGAGTTGTACAAGATCCACATTTTCTCTAGATAAATTCATCGGGAGACGTTGTTGTTTAAGACTATATTGGAATACCTACTAAATCTCACGTAGAGTCTAGTGTAGACGATCCATTTTTTCAAAGTGAGTCATTTAGAACTCAAGTTCACACTGCTGGAAATTTTGATCCTAGCTCTCCTCGTCCTAGTCATTCTCTTTGGAGAACTTCTTCGGGACAAGATATTTTTGAAAATCTAGGAATGAGTCACTTATGCCCAAGAACTTCTAATCAACCTATGGCATCACATAAGCATGTGAATTATGTTTCCTATACAGTCCCTTTAGATCATTTTACCGGCATGACCAATAATGTTGTCACAGTGTCAGACCAATTGTTGGTTGGTTCTCACTCGATTAATTTTCCTCTCCAGCTCGCTAACTCTACCATGGTCCCACAAGTTACGCCTGTTTCTGCCAAAAATATGGTTATCACTCAAGATCCTATTGGAACACCACTTTCACTTTTATCAAATCCATCACTTCCACCTCGATATAATGCTTTGAATACTTCCATTGCTAATCCTACCCAGAATCCATCCAGAGGGTCTATTTTTTTTGTTTCTCCTGGGTATAATGTTGCTAGTCATTTTACTCCTACGCCTACCTAGGTTCTCTCCGGAGGGCCTCATGTTCCTCCTCCACCTTCACCTAGAGGATCTAATCATCCTGACACTAGTAGCACCAATCAAGTTGGAGGTACAAGTCATTTTTTCCCTTCTAGTTTTCAAATTCCTATTGGAGGTCAACCTCAAATTGGGGGGTAACCTCAAGTTGGAGGCCATAACCCATTTTATGGACAAAGTATACCTGGATTACAATCTCAAACTTGGAATATTCCTTTCCAATGGAATCAACAACCGTTTGGGGGGAAACATCCGCAAGTTAATTCTTTTGTACCCCCTAATCTCGGGAAACCGTATCCAGGTTCTATGAATCCTACTTGGGGTCAAAATTTTCAGTATAATGCTCCTTTCCAAGGAAGCTTACCTAATCAACCAATTCATGTTGGCTATTCGACTCAAAATCCTCCACCACTGAATTTCTCAAGACTATCTAACTATCTACAGACTACTTATGGTCCTACTGGTATACCTACGGGACTACCTCCTCAAACCTACCAGTTTCCTCAAGTGAACAGACAGTTGTCATTTCTTGCTACTTTGTATTTACCACATTTATCTAGGATTTTGAATGATCCTATTTTGCATTCTCCTTATTGGCCTGTCATACCTGCTAAATTTCCATCAGACATTCCTAAATTTGATGGTCGATCTGGAGAGGACCCAAATAATCATGTCATGACATCCCATCTTTGGTGTTTGTCCAACTCATTGATGGATGACCCCATAAGATTACGAATTTTCCAATGAAATCTTATGGGTTAGACAACCAAATGTTATATTGAGTTACCACATGGATTCTTTAATGACTTCAATACCTTAGCCATGGCGTTCTTAACACATTACCAATTGCCAATACAATATGAGACAGGAACTAAAATTTTGAGTTCATTTAAACAATCCTCTTCTGCTCACATTTCTGATCATATTCATGAGTGTTGGAGGATGAGACACTTTATAAAAGTTCCCCTTCCTGATCAATTATTGGCCAAGTGGTTTACCAAACCACTCATTGGTCCTATAGCCTGTGATGTTTCCATGGGTGTTGTCGTCACTGAAGAGAAGGCAAGTAGTCGTGCTCAATATCTGGATCTCGTTTATTCCCAAACGGGTACACTATATGACTTGATCCCTGATGCTCCTCATCCATATACGAATCCTACCCCAACACCTTCAGTAGCTTCTCATGTTGTTGATGGCGTGATTGACACATTTCACGCTGAGACTTAGTTTAAACATGCCAGTCATTCCAATCCCAAGTCTAATGCCTCTAATGTACAAAATAATCCTAATTTGACTCCTTCTCCTGGTAAAACCTCCGAAGTTAATTCAGTTCAATCTACACCTACTGGTAAAAATAAAAATAAAAATAAAGGGAAGGGTAAGAATAAAGAGGACAAAAATAAGAATCAACAATCTGAGAAACCCAAAACCTATCATGTTGATGACAAAGACAAGCGTAAACCTCGTTATTCTTGACTTATCTGTGGTGAGGATCATTATACGAAAGATTGTCCACGACGTGCCGAGGTTACTAAGTTCCTACAAGGGACCGAAACACCTCCTACACCCGTCGTCTTGTCACAACCGTTTCCTTCTCAGCAGTAGGCCCAATTGGTCATTCATGACCAACCTTCTCCCTCTACCACATCTTATGTACTTATGTATACTGGTGACTCCAAGAAGAACGAAGTTGCAGTCACAACTCGAGCCAAAGATTATTCTCCTTCAAAAGAAAAAGTTTATGATTCACCACCTTCGTTAGTTCAACCTCCTCCACCAACTTCACCTCCAAACAATCCTCTTCATCTCGAACGACCGGGCCTAGATATAGTTCTTCCTCCTCCTCCCAAGGGCCATGTTCGAAAGTCCTCATTTAATCCTCATGCACGTGCTGCCCAAAACTACAGTATTGTAGAAGACCTTGCGCAAGAACCTTCTGTGATGTCGTCCCGCGAAGTCCTTCAAAGTTGTCATACTCAACAAAAGGCGTTAAAGGCTATTAGTGGAATTGATCCTACCGATACCAATTTGATAATATTTTACTTGGAAGATCATATTCCAAGGCTTCCTCCTCAATTAGTGTTTCAAATCCAAGTTTTTATGGAAAATAATAATATTTTTCGAACCGTTATTGACGAAGGAGCCTCGACTTGCGTCATGTTCGTCACTTGTTGGAAAACTATTGGTTCTCCTGCCTTACCGAGTCACACAATACTCTTAAGGCCTTTAATGGTACAGGGTTCAAACCTTATGATGTTCTTCCTTCATTGTCTATTATGTTAGAAGTTAAAGTGGTTAATGTCGAGGTTGAGGTCTTTGATGCACCTCTCGATTACAACCTTATGCTCGACCGTAGCTAGATTGATTCCATGCACAGTTGTTTCTACTCTTTTCTGTGTGTTACGTTTCCCGCACCAAGGAAAAGTCATTACTATCGATCAACTAGACTTATTTAATTTTGATTCACGTACTAGCAATGTGCCTTTCATTTCGAAAACACCCCCCGATTATGAGAATGTCAGCGTGGGTCTTTTAAAAAATTCAACGTTAATGGGTACATTTCCTATTCCACCACCCGATATTCCTCCTCCTTTTGTCACCTCGATTAACATGATATCGACCTTTATTAGTGAAAACCCTGCATCTTATGACCCATGGATAGTACCTAACTCTGACGTCTGTCTCTGTTACGAAGAGCGAATTCCTTTGAGTTTGGTAGAATCATCTTATCAATCTATTCAATTGACAAATTCTTCTCCTCTTTCTCTCTATGATACGTCTCTCGACCAGTTTCAAGTGATTTTTTCCACTAATGAGATGATCATAACAGTCATGTCTATGGAATATACTCCATGGGATGATGTGCATCATCATTTTATTCTCTTCCTAGAACCTGAGACCATAGAGAGTTATCAATGAATTTCGATTATGTCTACCGTTGTTATTATTTCCTCTGTTCCTGAATCAACACACAAGGTTTTGTATGAAGGGAACTTGGGTAATATTTCACCTACCGTGCCTCTTGACATCTTGATTAAACCCATATTCATGGAAAATGTTCACATCAGTGCCTCATGTTCTATTGATGAGGTACATACTTATAAAGCCCTTTTTCAAGAATTTTGTGATGTTTTTGCTTGGAGTTATGAAGAGATGTCTGGTATTGATACTGATATTGTTGTGCATGAGATTAAGACTTACCCGGATGCTAAACCCATTCGACAGAGACTTCGCCCAGTACATCCACCTAAAGCTGCTACTATTAAGCTTGAAGTTGAAAAACTTCTTAAAGCCATCTTTGTCTATCTTGTGGCTTTGACCGATTGGGTGTCCAATATTGTTCTGGTTAACAAGAAACAAGGCACAATCCGTGTTTGTGTAGATTATAGGGATATAAAAAAAATATTGTCCCAAAGAGAATTATCCAACCGCTT
Organism: Picea glauca; assembly: GCA_000966675.3. Lineage (NCBI taxonomy): Eukaryota > Viridiplantae > Streptophyta > Pinopsida > Pinales > Pinaceae > Picea > Picea glauca. The sequence continues at coordinate 47,390 of JZKD02S1939311.1, forward strand.
TCATTGACACGATTATTGACGACTGTGCCGGGACTAGAATCTTCTCCTTAATGGACAGTTTCTCTAGCTATAATCAAATCAACATTTTGCCTGCGGATCAACATAAGAGTTCTTTTATTTTCCCTTGGGGAACCTTCACATACCAGAAACTACCTTTTGGTCTCAAAAATGTTGGTGCGACCTTTCAGCACGCTATGTATTACATTTTTCATGACATAAAGCACATTGTACAACCCTATCTAGACGATCTACCAACACATTCTATGCGTCGTCAAGATCACCCGACACATCTACGAGCCATTTTATTAAGCTGTCATTATTATCGCATATGATTGAATCCACATAAATGTGTTTTTTGTGTGGAGTCCCGACAAATTATTGGTTTTATCGTGTCTATACACATGATTAGAGTAGACCCCCTAAAGGTTGAGTCTATCCTCAATTTACCTCCTCCTTCCACACTTTGCCAACTCCAAAGTTTGCAAGGGAAGGGAAACTTTTTACATCGATTTATTCCCAATTATGTTGAATTAACAAAAGGATTTACTCGGCTTCTCAAGAAAGCTTATGATTTTGTATGGGACTACACTTCCAAAAAAACCTTTGAATCTTTGAAACTCTCCTTAACCCATACACCATCGTTGTTTCCACCCGATTATAGTCGAGATTATTTCATATACTTAGCTGCTTCAAACTCTACCATTGCTATGGTTCTAGTCCAAGAGGATGATTCACATGATGAACATGTTATATACTATTTGAGTTGAAGTCTCAGGACCATTGAAACCAAATGCCTACTTGTGGAGAAACTGACCTTGGCAGTTGTTCAACGTTTTTGTCACTACATCTTATTACGCATAACCACAATCATTTCCGATTGCAACCCCATTCAACAGATCCTTACTCAACAATTGTTGGGGGGGAAGTACTCTAAATGGATAGTTATTCTCAAAGAGTTTGATTTGGAGTTTGAGCGTGCCAAGTCAAAGAAGTCTTTTGTTTTTGTCGAATTGATATGTGACCTTCCCTCTACTAGAATAGAAACTGTGGAAGAAGATTCCTTACTTAGAAAATCTCTCTTTCTAATCAGTTCTGACGACATATGGTACTAAGATATTATAATTTATCTCCAAACCCAAACTTTATGGCCTGATATTTCTAGTACAGATCGTAGTTGTATTTGGTATCAATCCCGTCAATACATTATCCTTGGTGATATCCTTTACCTCTGTGGTATTGATTCTATATTTCGACGATGTCTCACCTATGATGAAGCTGAGAAAGATTTGAATGACTATCAATTTGGAGCATGTGGCGGTCATATGTCTGAATATGCCACTTCCCAAAATATCTTACGAGCTGGTTATTTTTGGCCTTCATTGTTTAAGGATTGCATTATAGCCGTCCAGAATTTTCCATGCTTGTCAAACCTACAACAATAAGATCCAATCTCATCCTGATCCCTTACAGCCTATAGTTTCCATTGGTCCATTCGCTAAATGGGGCATTGACTTCATGACATATAACCCTCACTCGGTCGGGGGGCATGAATACATCATTGTATTCATGGATTATTTCACTAAGTGGGCCGAGGCGATGCCTACATTTGATAATACCGGGAAAACTACAACGCTATTCATGTTCAATCATTTCATTACTAGATTTGGTGTCCCTCAAGCCATCGTCATTGATCATGGTAGTCATTTTCGCAATTTCATGACATCTGAACTTACCAAGAAGTTGGGTCTTCGATATGCAAACTCAACCCCTTATTATCCATAAGCCAATGGCGAGGTTGAAGCAATCAAGAAAGTTCTCACTACTATGCTTCGACGAATGATAGGAATTCACAAGTCAAGTTGGCACACGATGTTGTTCTCAACCTTGTGGGCCTATTTCACATCCATTAATTCTGCCACGGGGTTCACACCTTTCCAGTTAGTATATGGTATTGAAGTAATTTTTTCGATTGAATGTGAAATCCCATCCTTGAAACTAGTTTTTGAACTTCTCTCTAACACCTCAATTGAAGATGAACGTCTTTTGTATTTGATACAATTAGATGAGACCTGTCATGATGATTCTTCAGGTTATCTCTTTTTTCAGTATCATCAGATTAATCTACGAAAAAGGACCTGCTGAAGTTCTCTTTAAGTGTTTTTCAGACTCTGTAAAAATGAAAAACCCCTGTGTTTTCTTTCTTTGGACTCATTAAACAAACATCGAAGGACCCATATGGGATCGAACCACTCCTTCTTAGGGTTCATTAAACATAATTTGAGGGACTTGTCCAAAGGATGAGCTTACATTTTCAAGCATATGTTATTCTCCTCAAGATTGCGTAAAAATAAAGAGGTACTCGCCAAAAATGGTAGGGAAAATTGGGAAAGAAATGTGTTTCTGTATTTGTGTTAATGGCAGTAATAGTCACTCTTGAACATGACACCCCCCTTCATCATTTGTATCTAGGTTGGTAAATCCATTTATCTCTCATTTGACCATCCATAAGTTCATATGTTGGGTCCTCCTTGAGTCAATGCTGCCAACACAATTTTTGTGTCGTTCATGTGTTTAAAAGAATTCCAACCTAAATAAGCCTTCAATCGAGTCAGCCATCTGCAGTTATAAATTTTATACCATGTCGGTCTTCCCTGAGTCAGTTATGAATCACTTCATACTCTGATCTACTTCAAATTTGTTACATATTTCATGTCATTGATGGGGGATACATCAAGGCCCTCCTATGATGAGTTGTCTCCTGTCGACTTCAACTCTTTATCCAAGAACAAGATATAGAAATCATTTAGTACCTTAGAGCATGCATGCCTCAATGGAAAGTTTCTTCGCTTTCAACAGTGGGTTCACATCATTGACCCCTGATTGGAATATTCCATCGAGTGTTCAAATTCAACTCATAAATTCACATTCGTTGGATTGTACTAGGGTGCCTTGGGATTCATTGACATCAATGTTTATTTCTCTTGCACTAGTTAAAACTTTTCATTAATGATCGGTAATAAAGTGGTTTCTACCATGTTCGACTTCGACATATGTAATCACATGGCTAGATTCATACTTAGAGACGATGGAAATGAAGACCATGGATCTCATCATCTTGGTCCAGGTTGTGACAGAGTATTCGTAAGTTTGTACTGACACATAGATCCACTATGTATGTCTTGTGGCTATGTCCAAATTTGAATTCTTTTAGAGCATAGATCCACAGTGTATTCCTAGTGGCTATGATGAATCGTGATGACATGGATCCACAGTGTATGTTTAGTGGCCATGAATCACTTGACACTTATGATTAGATTCACTTGTAGTCTGAGCATGGGAATGCCTACCTTAGAAGATGGTACATTATTATGAAGATGATTGATTGTTTGCAGGTTCTCGATTGATGCGCTCCTTGTTTTCGACACACATTCTACAAATTATTTCAGTTGTCACGAGTTCCAACTTCATTCTTTGGGGGGCATTCTGTTACACATTATTTTGGTCACCTCAGTGATCAACTGACAACATGTGTTCATGTTCACTAAAAATATTAAAAGATAGTTTCTCCATGAGAAAAGTGGTTTTCTTTCCTCTTTCAAAAACTATAACAAGGAAGGTCGTTGCACCATGTTGTATGCATGGGATGCGACGATGCTTGATCGTCGCACTCTACACTAAAATTGGACTGCGACGTTGTCGCATGCTGCTTGTGCATAGGGTGCAATGATGCTTAAAGCAAAGGAAAAGTCAAATTTCATGAGTGTTCTAGAAGGGAATATTCTAGAAGATGAGGTGGTCTCCAATCGGTTTGGATCTTACTCGCTTCTCTGATTTAGTGGGATCATCCTAATATCCTCACCCATATCTCTTTCACCCTATATAAAGAGGGATCTCTCATGGAAAAGGATAAGGTTGAATAGGCTAAGATTTGCATGGAGAGTTCTACTACATATTATGTTTGAGAGCTTTGCTTTAGTTCTCCAAGTCAGATTGTGGATTTTCTTCATCCAAGGCATTGGGTAAAAGGTGTGTGTGTTGGAGAAAATATCCTTTGAAAGGGGACCTTGCAACATCAAGGCATGGGTTGTATTCTCCACTTTCCATTTAATATAATGCAACAATACATTTCTTCCCTATAAAAGTGTTTTAACTTTTATTGTATAACTCCTTGATATTATACATAGACTTCATTAGAATATATATATCTGTGTTTTCCCTCTTTGTTGGTTTGTGCATTTTAGACAGAATTACCATTCTGCGAACTCAAAGAAGGAGCTACAAGGAAGACACTAGAGAGGATCAAGCATCATCTAAAAGGTATGTTACTTGTACCTCTTTAAACTAGTTTATATGACAATGAAGTTTAAGGTGAAGTATGCATTTTGTCTTGTTTTTTCCTAGTTTCTTGTGGAGGTTAGGGAGATCTGTTTGTGTCCGCACTTACCGATTAGTCCGATAACACCCAGGGGGGAAGTCAAGTTTCATTATTATTTTTTATAGTTTCAACATATTCTATTTATTGATAGAAGTCAAGTTTCAGTGTATCTCTGTGTTTTTGTTATATATCTGTATTTCATTTCATTCCATTCAAAAACCCAAATCACCTTACTCAGATACGATGGAATACTCAAAATATTTCTTTAATGGAGACTAGACTCGAAGAGGTATTGTGATAATTGGAGAAGGCCTTAATTCCTCTCTGGGGCCTTGAGAGGTCTGGGGACCACTAGATCAAATAAACAACCTACCTAGTTTCATCATAAATAAATTGGAAATAATAAGGCTTTTGGACATAGAGTCTGCTAAACTAACCTTGACCTGGAGGAACAAGAGGATAGGGGAAGCTCAAATTAAAAAAAAGATGGATCGATTTTTAATTTTGGAAACTTTTCTAGTTGAAGTAGTCGGATTTCACCAATGGCTCTCTCCAGGAGGGGGCTTTGACCACAATCTTGTGCTTCTAGAGGTGGTCCCAACACAAGAGAAACCTCATAGTCCCTTCAAATTAAATCCTAAATTGTTAAAGGATGGGGATTTTATGAATAAGGTTAAATAAGTGTGGAATCCTTTTGATGTTTCTCTTAGTGAATCAACCCCTATACAATTCCATCAAAATCTAAAAAGGGTAAAGAATATTGCAATCAATTAGTCCGTGGAGAAAAAAAAGAAGGATGATGGGATCTTAATGGAAAATGAAAAAATCTTAGACTCATGTTATAAAAAATAAGGTTTTGGTTTCCTAAAAGAGAATCAAAAGGAGGAGATAAAACTCTTGGAAGGAAAAAAAGAGGTAGATTCTGCTAGATAGAGAGAAAGAACGGAAACTTAAAATCAAATCTATCTGGTTGCAAGTAGAGGATGAAAATACCAAATTTTTCCATAGGTATTCTAATAGAAGGAAAAACATTAACTCTATTTAGAGGATAGAGAAATAAGATAGCTCCAAGGAAAAAATCTTCTCCAAGATGGCTTCTGAAGGGGCAAATTATTTATAGTCTCCCTTTAAATAGGAAGCTAGAGAAACTATAACAGTATTTATCAGAATCGAAAACTTCTTTCCAAGGTATTTCAATCCGTAAGATAACTAAGATTTAATGGAAAAAAGTTATTAAAGAGGATCTTCTTCAAACTCTCCAAAGCTTCCAAGAAGATAAAATCCTTGGGTCGGATGGTCTGCATGTTGAATTATTTTTGGGTTTTTTTGACTTCATCAAAGAGGACCTTTGCAAAGTGGTGGAGGTTTCTCGAACCTCAAGGAAAATGTTAGCATCTCTTAATACAACATTCTTAGCTATGATCCATAAAACTGATAACCCTGCTCACGTTGAGAACTTCATATTCATATCCCTATGTAATTTCACTTAGAAAACCATTTCTTAAATTATATCCAGAAGGCTAAAAGGAATTCTCTCTTGACAAATCTATCCAAAATAGTTTGTTTTTTTTGAAGGGAAACAAATCCACGAGGATATAGGTGTAGCGCATGAAGGTCTTCACTCAATCAAGACTAGGAATTTAAAATCCCTTAATGTGAAAGTGGACCTATACAAATTCTTTGACCGGGTGAGTTGGGTCTTCATTAGACCCATTCTTATTCACCTAGGCTTATGTCATGGATTTTTCAGTTAGGTAATGAGCTATATTAGCTTTGTATATTTTGCAAATCTCATTAATGGTGTTGCCTCACATTTATTTAAACATGAAAGGGGGATCAGACACGGTTGTCCTCCCCCCCCAACATATTCCTTAATCTTGTAGAAGGCCTCTGTATATCTCTATAGGAGGACTCAAGATCTAGGAACATAAAAGGTATACATGTGGGAATTTTCTACAATGTCACCCACTTACTCTTCATTGATGACATTTTAATATTCTATGAAGGAACCATAAGGATGGTCGAGACAGTCAATGAGATCATTAATCTCTTTTGTACAGCAAAAGGTATGGATATAAACAGTTCCAAGTCAACGGTCTATTTTTTGGGCCTCACAAAGTATGAAAAATCTCAATTCTCCCAAGTTTTTCCTTTCCAAGTTGTAGAATTAGATGATGGAATGAAATATATGGGGTTTCATTTGGAAGCAAACTAGTATAAAAAAGGTGATTGGCAGTGGTTAATAGCTAAAGTTGAGAAGAAATTAAATACATGGTGCAATCAATATATCTCTAGAGGCAATATATTGGTTCTAGTTAAAGCCATCTTGGAAGCCATTCTCATCTACTAGATATCCCTTGCTTGGATACTGAAAGGAGTCCTAGAAAAAAATTAAGCAATTATGCTTTAGGTTCATTTGGTTTGGAGAGGTAGGGAAAAAAGGGATGGTGTTAGCTTCTTGGAAAAAAAACTTGATATTCTAAAATATCAAGGTGGATGGGTCCTTAATAAAAATTTTCTTTTTTCTAAGGCTCTAGCAACCAAGAATGTATGGAGACTAATTCAAGGCACTAAACTCTATGCATAGGTAATCGAAGACAAATACATTACTCCTGACTATATAGAGGATTGGATCAGAAATCCAGTAAGAAATTTACAGAACACATCAATAATATTGAAAGTAATTGCTTCAACTTTCCCTCTAATAGGAAACTAGTTGATATGCAGAATTGGGAGAGGAGAGAAAATTTAGATTGGCTTAGATCCTTTGATTGGAAGAAAAGATGCATATAGGCTCCCATCCCACTTAATTTTGGATTTGAAAAGTAGAGGTTATCATACTTTGAGGCAAATACCACGAGGAAACAAAGATATTGACAAGCAACAACAATGGCTTTTTGATGAGATTGGTCTTAGAAAGGAGGATGTTGAAACATGGGAAAATTACACTCGAAACCTAAGAATTTGTTTCATAAGTCTAAAAGATGAGGAAGACCAACTTATTTGGTCCCTGAATCCTATATGTATCTATGAAATAAGACCATGATACAAATCCCTTTCCGTTGAGGGAAATGATAACCCCCAAACCTGGTGGTGGAGACTACTCTGGAAATTCAAATGCCCATCCAAATAAAAAATATTCATGTGTTTGTTGTTGAATAATAAATCTCTAACTTGGGATAATAAATCTCTAACTTGGGATAACCGTCAAAAAATAAGTTATGAGGGTCTTGGTCAATGTTTCCTTTGTAAAGTTGACTCTGAAACCAATTCTCATCTCATTATATCTTGCACTTTTACTATGGAAGTGATATGACCCCAAGGGGGGCATATATGAGGTTAAATGTATATGATATGACACTAAGGAGGGGCATATATAGGGTTAAATGTACATGTAATGTGTAAATGTAAAGGTAATAGGGTCGACCTAATAATAATGGGTCCACATGTGAAATGTGTGAATAGGTATGTATAGAGATCATGTAGTCATTATTGAGGACATGTGAATTATGATGTATTAATGTATTGAGTATTTGCAAGATGTTCTCCTATTTTTTAAGGAGTTATTATGTGACTCATCTCTCTTATCTATATTGGAGTTGTGCTCCACACTCACATTGGTGTACATGGTGTGTACTTTTGGTTTATTATGATATTCTAACCATTTGGATCATAACGTTTGGTATCAGAGCATTGATCCTAGGGTTTTGCTACTTCAAGGGAGTAATCTTGGCATTTTCACTTTAATTTTTTATTTTAAATTTTTAGACTATGAAATTTTTAGGATATTGAGAAAAAATTACAATTTTTTCTTGGTCAAAAGTTTAGGTTATGGGTCATTTTACTTTCGAAGATACATCCTATACAAGTTAGGGCATTCTACTAGCCCTGAAATCAATCTCAAATGAGTCATTTTAGGAATTTCTCTATAATATTTTTCCTGCAAATTTTCGGACTATGAAATTTTCAGATTATAGAAAAAACATAACAAAGTATCTTGGTAAAAATTTCAGGTTTTTTATGATTTTTATTTCGAAGATACATCCTGAGGAAGTTAGGGATTTTTACTAGCCTTGAAAACCGTTGCAAACGAGTCATTTTGGGCATTTCACTATAATTTTTGTTTGATGACGTTTCAGACTCTGAAATTTTTAGGATCCTGAGGAGAAATATCGAAGTACTTGTGATGAAAATTCAAGAGTTTGAATCGCGTTAATTTATGAGTTATAACTTGTGGAATGTATGGTTATTTGACTAGTCCTATAACTAGTATCAAACAAGTGTTCTGGGTAAAATAGTCATATCTTCTTCAGTGAGGATCCAAATTTAGTGCAACTAGTTTCAATGGAAAGATGACACCCCATAGTATTTCTGGTATAAATTTAAGAATCATGTCTAAAATATTGGATACATGGCATTCTATACAAGTTCACTCTCTAGAAAAGGCCAAAAATCAACATGTTTTGGGAACACTACCATAACTTTTACTTGGCAGATAAAATTTTGGTCAAACCTGTGGCATTGTAGAGAAGACATATCATAGTAATACATATCAAAATTTTAAACTTGGGAGGTTTGTAAGTTCAGAGATACATCAAAAGGAAGGTCGGTGAGAAGGACATACTCTAAATCGGGGTTTCAAAGGAATGCCACTTAAAACTATTCTAACTTTTGATTGTGATGTCCAATTGAGTTGATTCAAAATACAGGAAAGAGAAAACATAGAATATTGTATTGGAAAATTTATTATAACTATTTGAGATTATCATCCTTAATATATTGAGGTTGTAAGGGGAGGGTTGGGGTTAGACCTCAATTAAGAATCAGTGGCAATACCTCAATTTAAAAGAGATGAAAATAAAGATGAAATCAATCATATGGAATGGTTGAGGATGGAAAAGGAATAGGATATGGCTCCGTCAATGGAAAAAAACTATTTGTTTGGTGAACCTTGGAAGTGGCGGATGAGTATTGATAAGGATAATAAATGGAACATGACATGGGCAGAATTTGAAAAACTCTTCTCAGATAAATGGATTAGGGATACAAAAATGAAGGAAATGTATGGAATTCAAGTGAGTTAAAAGAAGAAAATGAAGAGATCAATATGAACGATGATGAGCTATCTAAGATAAGATACCTTAATGAAACACTCATTAAGGAGGTTCAAAAATTAAAACGAGGAAAGAGTAGTGAAGGGAAGTGGGAAAAGGATGAGGAAAGAGAATAATTGAAATAAAAAATATGAAGAAACATTTAGATGATGAAACCGTAATAAAAACTATTCGATGAAGTTAAGAGATTGAAAGAAGAAAAGAAGCTCAGTCAAAAACAAGAAAAAGAAAGGATATTAGATGAAGAAACTACCAAAAGAATTGAGGAGGAAATTTACAAGAAGGTTGATGAATCCCTAAATATTGATGAGGTAAAATCATAAATGCAATCCAGAATTGAAGGACATTAGAATTTGATAGATAGGGTCACAGTGCAGCTTCACAAGGAGAAAGAAGACAAGATTCAAGAAGGTCACTAGAAGATGTTTGAAGAAGTTGAACTTCATCTAGAGGATGTACATGTTAAATATGATTATATTATCTCCAAGACTAAAGAAATCAAAGACCAAGCAAAGAGGATAGAGGATTCCATTGTCTATGGAAAGAAGATATATGAAATGAGTGTGCAGAGTCATGAGTGAAGAAATGTGAAACCATATCGACACCCTCATTATCATGACAGATTTCAAGGAATACAAGAAGATCAATATCAACATTATCAAGGAAGAAGATGAAATACTCATCAATATTCATGGAACATGGCATCATAAAACCATTATTCAAAAAGCTATTATCAAAGACCAATATCTACTATAAATTAGAGAAGCTTCAACAACAATACTTGGAATCAAGGGAAAGAAAATTATGCAACAACCAACCACCACGGATTTAGATCGAAAATAATTGACTTTGGATGGATGGATCATCATCAATGGAAAGAAGAAAGCAGGAACATAAGAAAATCATATTACTTGGTTTCATCACGTGTAAAGTCTTTAACTTCAAAATGTTGAGGACAAAGATTTTTGAAGGAGGGTACTATGATATGACCCCAAGGGGGGCAATATATGGGGTTAAATGTATATGATATGACCCTAAGGATGAACATATATGGGGTTAAATGTACATGTAATGTGTAATTGTAAAGGTAATAGGGTCAACCTAATAATAATGGGGCGACATGTGCAATGTGTGAATAGGTATATATAGAGATCATGTAGTCATTATTGAGGACATGTGAATTGTGATGTATTAATGTATTGGGTATTTGGAGAAGGTTCTTCTATTCTTTAAGAAGTTATTGTGTAACTCATGTCTCTTATCTATCTTGGAGTTGTGCTCCACACTCACATTGGTGAACATGGTGTGTACTTCTGGTTTATTATGATATTCTTAGCATTTGGATCATAACAATAAGTTTTACAAGAGTCAAATCAATTGACTAACTTGAACAGTGCTTGGAGATAAAATTCCATTGAAGAAGCCCTCATAAACTGGTGTATGAACAAGGAAACAAATAGGTATAAATATCTTCCTCTAATCGTAGATTGGGGAGTTTGGTTGGCCTGAAAATCCAAAATTTTTGAGGATAAGGATAACCTGCCATTGAATTGTGTCATCCAAAGCTCGAACATTATTTCCTCGTTTCCTTAGTTTAAGGAAGTGTGCTCTACAAAATTCACCTATGAAGAAGTAATAAACAAAGAAATGTCATGGACTTTATTTGATGGTGCCTCCCAAGGAACCCCCCTAAAGGAGGGGCTAGGAGAATACTACATCTCTACTCCAAGCACAATATCACTTTTAAGGCTGGGTTAGGCAGCGAAACAAACAACTTTTGTGAATTAATGGCACTAAACTAGTCTCAATGCTAGCTCATAAAAATGGAGTTTCTCAAATTCAAATATTTGGATATTCTCTACTTATTATACACTGGATGAAAGGAG
>JZKD02S1939322.1:41056-55224 GCA_000966675.3 Picea glauca
TGTTGCATCTGCAACGTGCATTGTGCCCTCAACTGGGTTAAGTGGCAGGAATATCTCAATTCCTCCAATGACCAGAAGACATTTTTGATCCTCCTTCTCCATCAGTCCTCCTAACTGATTTAAACTCATCTCTCCCATATTATCTTCTTTGCCCATCTGGCAATTTGAAATTTCTATCCTTCCCTCCTGGCAGTGCATGAGGTCAACTAATCCCATTTCATCACCCTCCTAGCATCCTAAAACTTCTTCACTGCCCACTTGGTAGTCCTTAAGATCCTCTAGTGATCTCATCTCATTGCCCACCTGGAAATCGATAATTTTTGTGTTTCCCTCTTGGTAGTCTATGAGATCCTCCAGTGATCTCATCTCATGGCCCATCTGGAAATATGAATTCTCTTCACTGCTCGCTTGGCAGTCTTCGATACCCTCCAGTGATCTTAGCTCATCCTCAACGTCACTGATATTTCTCCCAGTCTCTGGTTCACAAGTGTGAACCACTCCTTCTCTGTCACCTAGGCTTCTAACATGCCTCATCCATTCCTTCAGTAGTCTTCACTGCCTTTGGACCAATAAATACTGAACTTACCACTTTACACTTCTCTTTATGGGCCATTCGTATACCCAATGTGCCTTCGTGCCCTGCTACACTTTTAACGCAAGTTGTTCCATCCTCGCTCTTATCTCAGCAAGCTCTTCATCCATATCATATTTTCTCTGTAGTTGGTGGTCCTTATCTTGACCATGCTTATGGCTTACTACAGCCATATTTCGTCTTTTTTCTGCCCTCTTGGAAACTCACTGTTGTCACTCTGCAACTAAGAGTGCCTCCAGCATCTCCCTACAATCGACCTGACTATCTATTGATTGTTTCCTTCCTGGGAACAGTCACTACAAATCATCAACGCTCCCCTCTTCTTCACCCGCAACATGCAGATGAAAACCTCTGCTTTCAATACCTCTCTGAGGGTACTAAATTGTCCTCTTATCTATCTTCTTCCTCTCTGCATGAGAGAAATCATCTTCTATCACTGTCTCCTTCATTCACCTAAAGTATATAGACAAAGTATCAGCTCTGATACCACTTGATGGAAAGACCTCCTGGCCCTGGCAGAGATCCACTCAGGATCTCTCCACTTCCTCCCTTGGAGTCAAATAGACTCACAGATTCCCCTTGAGAAATCGAACACACACAATTGGTGAGATCCATAGGTCCTTCGTGAGTCTGTTGGTGTCAAAAATCACCGAGCACCGACTCTTTCCTTTCACTCACATGGCCAATAGATATGACTAAACCTTCACCTGATCTCAGGAATTCAGGAATTCAGGATTTTTTATTTTGCAGGTCTCTCATACAAGGCAACATACCCTTCTACTCCCTAAGGTGTGGCCCTTTCCTTAAACTCCCGACGATGTGACCTCCGGCTAGGACCCTCCGTTAATCACTTCATCGTGATTTCAGAATTCACAACTTGGTGGGTTATGGCTCCCCGTCCCTTCACTCCCAAAATACCAAAATGAGAAAGTAAACAAGCGGTTCACTCTACAAATACAACCCACCCGTGTCACCTTTCTCTCTATCTTAATTCGGCGTTCGACGCTTCAGGGTTCCTGCACCCGTGAACAAATGTTATTGTCGCTTGAACTCTCAGTATGCGATATCACGAAAATACATAAAGGTGCAACCCTTTCTCTTGGGCTCACTGCTATGTGACCACTGACTAGGGTTTTAGGGCTAGCCCCTTTCACGATTCGGGGTTCACTGATTCTAGAGTTGTGACTCCACGCTCCTTCACTCCTCAACCTTCGAAATATGAGAAATCAACGAGGGTTGACTCCTCAGTTGTCGTGTCGATGCCACCTGGCACTCGAACCTTCGACTCTCAATGCTTTAGGATATGGTGCTCGAGAGGTAGTGCTTTCCCCTTATGCAATTCCCGAAATGTGTTGTGGATGGGAGTTGATCTAACGGTCCTCCCACTCCTAGGATCCGACGCCTTGGATCTTCCCCGAAATTTTGCGATTCGATAAATGGGGTGACAAGGGTAACAATCCCCTATCTTTTGGTTTCTCGATCTCTGAAATCCCAAACCATATCCAATGGATAGATCTAAACTTGATCTAAGGCTCCTATTTCTCTTTGGCTACAAACAGTGGATGACCCATGCGGATAACCTATCGACAACTCTAGGTCGATCCGACAGCCTGTGGCTATTCGTCCCTTCCTCATGAAGTCCTCTCACTGTCCATCCGGTGCCTCTCCTGGGGTGCTTCTAAAGGCTTAAATCCCTCACAACTTGGTGTGATCCTATGGCTCGTGGCCTCCACGCTCCAGATCCAATGGTAGTTGTAGCTCCTCCTCCTAATATTTGGCACCTTTCTTCCCAACCTTAGAAGATTTTGGTGCTTCCAATAGGCCTTGACCTTTGTCTCCTCTACGAAGCTTGTAACCTTGGCTCCCACCTGTATTCTAAGGGATGTTCCTCCTCCTCAGCTTTGCTACTCTGAACCTCAAAGGGTTCCTTCAATCTCTGCAACCTCTTGCAGGACTCTTGCACGAAATGGTGCTATCTCTTCTGAGCTTGTCTGTGGATTGGACCTCAAAGTTTCTTAACCTCTCTTGCTCCTTCCTATAGGAATGTCGTGCAAAAAGGCGCTCTTCTTCCTTTTAAGATTTTTTGAACCTTGTGGACCAAGGCACCGTTTAGTAACCCTGTCTCCCGCTTCTCCACAAATGGTAAGAAGTTCCCTCCTAGAGAATTCTACTCAAGCACTCCTTGTTGAGTTCTCTCCCAATGCCACCTGGTGTAGCTCCACAAAATTCTTAGAAATTTTGTAAGTGTCTTCTCCTTCGACACTTTACTTTCTCTGAACTCGACATAGAGTTCCTTCTGTGCACTTTATGCACTCGCTCAATGCCCTCCTGGCAGAGTTTTACAGAACCTTGAGTGATTTTGTCTTCTCTCTATGCCCTCCTCTGCACAGTCTCACCTCCAAGGTGTTCATCAACCTTGAGGCTTCTCCCTGAGTCTAAGACTTCTTCTGGTCCGCCCTCCTGGCACGTCTCTATATTAATTCCGTAGAACTCAGAAGTGCACTCTTGCACTGGATTATAGAACCCTCAGTATTCTATCATGCAACCTCTTGCATGAAGCCGCAAAGAACCCACACTTGGAAATCAAATAAATTTGAATAGATAGGAAAATCTATCTATCTCCTATAGATGAAATCTAACATACATCTACATCATAAAACGAACACATACATAGCATTCATGAAAGACACATAAACACATAGAATTACATATGCAAGAAAAAAATTCTTTGTATTAACATAAATGTCGGATTACAATGTGTTTGAACTCACACTGTAATAGAGTCTCAGCTCTCTCCTCTCCTTCCCCCTTTGTTTTTAAAAAATAGATTCAAGATATTTTACATGAGGGGGCTCTTCAAGCTCTTCCCTCCAACTTACGAACTCTCATTAATTGCAATAAATTTACATTCAATTACATTGAATGGGCCATCTAATCTGAATCAGATCTAGATCCCCATCAACCTGTCAGCCATTAAGACGAAACCAACTACAACATGCTCGAAGGCATGGCTTCGTCTCTACCAGCCTTACAATAATTAATTTCATTTAATTCAAAATTGAAATTGAAAGTGAGAGGGTTGCGCCTCTCCTCTCCATTGAACACGTGTTGGGTGTGCTAGCTGGTTGGTGCTTGATGATGTGGAGTGATGCTCCTGCATCAGATGAGGATGAAGTAACGAGCACAACTCTTCACAATGAATCCATAAAACCAATAGGACAGTCACAATATTCAGGGATCGAATGCCAAGGGAATCAAATCAAGCAGCGAGCTTAAGGCTATGGGTAAATTAAGTTCTCAATTAAAATTCTAAGTCAAACACCTTCTTTACACAGCTAAAAGTACAGAAATCAAGGCGTAGGGTCAATAATAATCTACCATGCATAATAAAAGCAAGTGTACCGTATCCCAAGGTGACATCTCTAAGTCGTTGTCCTGCGTGCTTCATGCATCTCACGCTTGTTGATCGATGACACTTCACTGGTACCTCCCAGCCAATGCTAGGGGTAATATTCTTCCCCCTTATCCCCCCGAGTCACAAAGGGGCCATGCACACTAAACCAGAGAACAGATAGCTTCCATCTTGCCTCACAAGGCCAAGCTACCACTTCTCACTGAGTTGGGTATCCCAACTCCCACAATATAAGTCAGTCAAGTCTAAAATTCTACAGCGTAACATTATGCATAAAAGAATAGATCCATCATCCTCCTCCTTCCTCCTTTATATAGAGTTTATAAGTCAATTCTTTCCCAAATTCTTATTTAATTTATTGTTCAATAATTTAATTCTGAAAAATCCTCCCCGTACATGTGTCACCCATCCCCTTCTTTGCACCAGAAATTAATTTCATTAATTATTTAATCACTCTTATTTCCCTCACCCACCTAAAAGCATTCCTATAATCACTCCTAGGTGTCCCCATATTCCCTTACACATTTTAATGACTTACCCCCTTACTAATTTACTTGTTGAGTTCAATTTAGAAAGTTCTTAAAGGTAAGATTCTTTGCTTAGTCATTCTACTTTTTCATTATGTTTCCTTTTCTCTTTATGTTTCCCCCTTTTTCCCTTAGTTTCCTAATTCTCTTAAATTTCCCTCTTTCCCTTTTATATAAAACTCAAATTAGAAAGTGTAGGAAATTACCTCTTTCCCTTTTTTTTCTTTTTAATTAATAAATTTTTAATTAGCATAAGTAATAAAACAACTATTTCCCTTTTTGTTAAAAAATGTAATCCCCAAAGTAATTTGATTTTTTATAAATTAAATGAATGGCTTACCCTTTCTCGTCACATGCTTAATGATGATTATCATTATTGTTTATATATATATATATATACCACAAGTATCACTTAGACCTAGATTTTATTTTCCTAGGCTGGGCGACATTTTATTAGGGAAATTGTTTTTAAATATTTCTTATCACATTATTCATTCTAAGGCCATTTAGGTTTATTCATTTATTAGTTAACAACATGGCGTGCCCTTCAGTACACACTAGGTGCTCCAAGGGTGCCACTTGGCTCATTCTGTTTCCCTTGCGCTACGTGCCCTTCAGGACGCACTATGTGCTCCAAGGGTTCTGCTCACCTCATTCCATTCTTCTTATGCGACGTACCCTTCAAGACGCACTACATGCTCTAATCATGCCACTCAACTCTTGAATGACTTGGTAGACATCACAAACCCCTGGAGTCAATACTCCATCAAGTGATCTTATGGGAGACTAAGGGCCTCTAAGGAATAAGGCCCCGACCTTATTGTGTGCCCCTTAAAATCATTGTGAGCGACTGTCACAGTCTGCCTTCATGACATCATGGGTCTTCTCGAACTAGGTAATCCTTAAACTACAGTTCGAGCCATGGCGGGAGTGCTAGTAGGCTATGGCAGGGTTGTTTTCCACACCACTCCCTCAACATCTCTGGTAGTCATGCGTGACTCCTCTAGTCCACATGTGATTTTGGTCGGCAAGCTATCGCCAGCCTGCATCATCAATGAATCATGTCAGAAATAAAATCCATAAATATAACATCTAATCAGATGCACATAAATCATATATATATATACAATAGTCAAACCCCAACAATTTAAATGCTTCTCTTGATGATTCCATATGAGTGGGGGATGCCAATGACATACTTCTATGTATCTTTAATGCATCATTTTACTTTACCTTTATTTTATTTTATTTAAACTAGTAATCCTAATTTTTTCTTTCTTTCAGGTGAAGAATGAAGATTGGAGGAAAGACTTAATATAGAAAAGGAGAAAAGGCATTTATAATTTATTTATTTTTACCTTTTTTTTTTGCCTTGTTTTATATACTTTAAGCATGGCCATGCTTTGATTTGTTTTTTTGTTCATGTTTTTTTAGTTGTTTTTTTATTTTTATTTTTTTATTATGTTTTTTGGTTTGGTTTTTGTTTGGTTTGTTGGAGAGAAAATGAAGGTGATGTGCGGTGGGATGGGATTGGTTGTTTATAAGTGAAGAAAGGTGAATAATCCCCAGGGATGGTCAGGTTCGAGTAAGAATGCAAGCATAAAGAGATGGTGAATACATATATATTAGAAACATAAAGAGATGAAAATATAGAGAAGTCAATAGGTGAGTCAATATTTTATCCAACAAAATAATATTATTGTTTTCCAATGATATGTTATTGTTTTACCCAATGATATGTTGGTTTACTCCAACATGATTTTTATTTTTGGAATTGTTCCCACGTATTATCATATAGTTGATGGGTTTGAAATTCAGGTTTATCTATAATTTTGATAAGATTTTGTTTGGGTTGATATCTTTATAATGTAGGAGGCTTATTCTTCATGGTTGGTGCAACAAAACTATTTGCAGGTTTATGTTGATGTTCATCAACATTGAAGGTTATCATGATCGATCATTTTGAATGGTTCCAAAATCTAGCAATGTAATTTTGTAGGTGATTTACTCCTTGCTATCATTTTATAGTTGTTAATTCCATTACTCTTATTATTATTGTATCTTTTGTAATTTGGTTTATTCGCAGAAAATAAAGGTGCTCAGCATAGAGAACAAATATATGATATGGGATTATTGTTAATTAAAGAAAGGTAAATCATCACATTCCAGCCATATTTTTTTGGTTTAAATGGTTCTCTTCACAATTCTATATGAGTGGGGGATGCCAATGCCATAGTTCTATATATGTTTAATGCAATTTTTTGCTTATATTTTATGGTATTGTATTTAAACTAGTAATCTTGATTTTTTCTTTCTTTCAGGTAAAGAATGAAGATCGGTGGAAAGACTTAATATAGAAAAAGATAAAAGGTGTTTATAGATTTGTTTTTGATTTTTTTTGTAGACATGAAGCATGCCCATGCTTTATTTTATTTTTTGTGTTAATATTTTTTAGCGGTTTTTTTTTATTGTCTTTTGTGTTTTGGTTTGTTGGAGAGAAAATGAAGGTGATGTGCAATGAGAAGAAAGGAGATGTGATTGGTTGTTGTTACATGAAGAAAGGTGAATAATCCCAAAGCAGTCGGGGATGGTAAGGCCGAGTATGTATGTAAGTTTCTTTCATCGTTTTGTTTGCTTATTATTTAAATTGGTATGTGGTTTATTGATGATCTCTTTGGTAGCTTGTAATGAACCTCAAAATCTGTCAAATACAAAAAAAAAAAAATTCTCATGCATTCATTCTAAAATGGGTTTGAAATTGAAAGAGGGTAGCCCTTTATATTTCCTGTTTAACTCTAAAAAAAAATTGCTAGAGTCCTGGCTGACGTTGACTAACATTACTACCCAAATAAAAAATATACATACTCTGCATTTCAATAACCACCTATAGTCCTACAGTCATATTCACCTTCATATCTATATAATTATGTAAAGCCATATAATAGGCTTGGAACTACAATGATTTTGGGACTTATGGCCCTAAGCCTTATGCATACATTTGACCCGAAAAATACTTGATCACAAGAGATTATGCAATAGGACGAGGGTAAGGGCTTCGATTATTACACCTCTGTAAAGTGTCTTATCACAAGAATTATCAGACCTCTTTTCTAAAAGCATTCAGATAGGGATGGTGGATTAGGGAAGGCTCCCCGGGTAAATTATGTGTAATGATTTTCTTTACCCAAAAGTTCATACTAGAAACTCGTTCGGCTCCACCTGTCCTACATGAAAACTTCCATTGGACATCACATTAACTGAGTTCATAATGGTTTAGGGTTAAAAGTGTTTGTAACCCATTAAATGTGAAGGGGAGGGATTTGGACAGATGTGAGTTAAATCCTGTCAGGCCATTAATGGGGCAGGGTGTATGGGGATGTCGAGGCCATCACCTGACCCGTCATCCACTATGGATGTGCCAAGCCTTCTTCATCACATGGCCTCTCGTAACAACAACATTCACTCTATGAGGAGCATGTTCTTTATGCTATAGGGTTTTTACTTCTGTCGTGAGGGGTTCTCCAAAAACCTAGCTCTGCGACTCTGTTTTCTTGGATAAGGAAAGAAAATTGTGAGGACTTTCTTTGATGGAGGCAACATCGTTACTGACACAGACCCCGACCCTCGGACTGTAATCCGCTACACAGGATCATTCAATAAACTTCCCCGAGCCAAAGTGGCTCTTTCGGATCCCTATTGGAACCTCAAATTTTCGATCCACGGGTCCTGCTGAAACCCAACCTATGTGAACATACACTAGGCATGAGCTTCTCCTTCCCACGGTCACCGAATATGACCTTCAATCTTTTCCCAAAAAGTAATTTTGGGTTTCGGGACTCTCCAAGTCCTTTTGTCGAGAGCCTCTGCTTCTCGAACCTCCGAATGTCGAAATGCCGAAATGGTGAACTTTTGGCCTATGTGACCACCTTCCCTCGTGACTGCATTCCTCTTTCAGAACTTTGGGGTTCCCAATGCCGAAATTCCCCTATTCCTTGCCTTCGGGATTCCCAAACCCTGAATCTATGAAATGCCACTCCCCAGCTTTCTCCTCCAAGGGTTCTTTTCCCCGGTTTTTTTGCGTTTCGCGATTTTGGAGTTTCAATTGCTGAAGTTCTCAGCTCTTTGTAGCGGAATCCCCAAATTGCTGAATTCCAAAATCCAATACCACAAATGACGTATTTCAGGACTTCGGGTTTTTCATCCCCGAAAGCCCGGATTCCTTGTCCTTAGGATTTCCGAAATCCTGATACCCGGTATGCCAAAAAACTCGTAACTCTGTTTCGTGACCCGACGCTATTCCTTCAGCGTTTTTGGGTTATCTCGTTTCAGGATTTCATGACCCCTATTGCAAGACCTCTGCTCCTTCGAGTTCCTGGTACCCAAAGTATCAAAATATTCCTTTCGGGAATTCTCCCCGATGCCTTGATCGCTACCACGTGTCCTCCTACTTGGACGGTCTTGATCACTTCGGGATTTCGCAACCCGTGACCTCTTGTCTCCCGGTCTCCTATCCTCAGAACCTCCGAAGCTCTAAACCAAAAAATCTTGATGCCTTCATTGTTTCGGGACTTTTCAGGTTCTCTCTTCAGCCCATGTGCAAGTTTAACGCAAGCGCACCTTCTCCCAGATTCAACGATGGTCGGCGATCTATGCAAGATCTGACGGCTCAGATTTTCTTCTCCTCTGCGCTATGTTTCTTCTTTCCTTGGAAGATTTCAAAATATCAAAGTCCTCGACCTTTGTCTACTGTGAAGCTTACACTCATGTCTTATTTCTGTGTTCTTTAAGACGCTTCCCTTCCTGAGCTTCCTCGAACTCAAACCCTCCAAAGGGTCTTCTTTCAGCCTCTGCGATTACTTGCAGGGCTCTGTGCATGAAATCACTCTCCCTCCTAAGCTTTGTCCTCTTTGAATCCTTGAAGGATTCTTCTACTTCTATGCTCCTTGTAGGTCTCTGTCCCTCCTATACTTTGATTGCTCTGAACCCGTGAAAGGATTCTCGACTCCTACACTCCTTGCAGAGTCTATGCACGCATGAAGGTGTTATCTGTCCTGAGCTTGTCTGTTGCTCAGACCTCTAAGGGACTTCACCCTTTTTCCTTCTCCCTCAGATGGAGAATATGATGCCCTCTTGGTAGTCTCTTGCTAAAGCACCTCCTTGTTGAGTCTGCAGGGTGTTCAACAACCCTATGAAGATCCTCTCCTGGACTCTTCTCTGCTCCAGAACTCAAAAGAGTTATTTCTTGTGCTCTACCTGCACATCCACTCAATGTCCTCCTGGCAGAGTTTCTCCTCACAGAATCCCACAGTGATTTTGTTTCCCTTAATGAACTCAAACCATAGTTTTGTTGTGCATTCTAGCACCTACTCAATGCCCTCCTTGCAAAGCTTCCAGAATCCTCAGTGATTTTGATTTCTCCTTGAACCCACAATGGAGTTCTCCTCTGCACTTTGTGACTATGCTCAATGCCCTCCTCGCAGAGCTCTATAGAATCCTCAGTGATTCTATCTCCTTCTGAACTCGAACCAAAACTCTTCTCCTCAATGCTACCCGTGCATCTGATCAATGCCCTTTTGGCAGAGCTCTTCCAGAATCCCACAGTGATTATGTCTTCATGCTATGCTCTCTTCCACACAGTCCTACCTCCAAGGTGTTCAGAAACCTTGAGGTTCCTTCCTTGAGTTTAATACTTTAGCTGGTGCACCCTCCTGGTGCGTCTTTTTCCAAATTATGCAGAATTGGAAGTGCACTCTATGCACTAGCTTTCAGAACCTGCAGTGTTCAATCACGCCCTCTTGGCATGAAGCCTCAAAAATCCCCAACCCTGAAATCAAAGAACCCAACAGATAGCAAAACCTATATGTCCCTGCAAATGCATACTAACACACATCTATAGCATATAATGAACACACATAAAGACATTCATGCAACCACAAAATAATATGTAGGAAAAACTGTTGTTTATATTAATATGAAATGCCTCTTTTTACAATGTGTTCTTGAGCTCAGACTTTGACAGAGTCTCGGCTCCTTCTCTCTCCTCTTCTCTAACTCTCACGTATTTCTCTTATCTCTCTTTTACTCTACTCAACTACTCCTTTCTTGATACTACATACAAAGGATCTTTCACATGAGGGGGCTCTTTGATCTCTTCCCTCCAAGCTACATACTCTATTCAATTACATTGAATTACATTGAATGGGCTGTCTAGTCCATATCGGAGCTAGATCCATCCTTACAACCATTAAAGGCTATCTACATCTAAAGCTTGCGTATAGGCACAGCCTTTTGGCTCTACCAGCCTTACAAATATTTAATACAATTTCACATTTGAAAAACGTGAGGGCCGACACCTCTCTTCCTTGAATGTGCACTTTGAATGTGGTGGCTGGATGGCACGTTGTTGGCGTGGAGTGATGCTCCTGCATCATAGAAGACAGAATCACTTCGGGATTCTGGAAGAGCTCTGCCAGGCGGGCATTGAGTAGATGCACGGGTTGCATTGAGGAGAAGAAATTTGGTTCAAGTTCAGAAGGAGATAGAATCACTGAGGATTCTATAGAGCTCTACCAGGAGGGAATTGAGCACAGGCATAGAGTGCATAGGAGAACTCCATTGTGGGTTCAAGGAGAAATCAAAATCACTGAGGATCTTGGAAGCTCTGCAAGGAAGGAATTGAGCAGGTGCTAGAGTGCACAATAGAACTCTGGTTTGAGTTCATTAAGGGAAACAAAATCACTATGGGATTCTATGAGGAGAAACTCTGCCATGAGGACATTGAGTGGATGTGCAGGTAGAGCACAGGAAAGAACTCTTTTGAGTTTTTGAGAAGAGAAGAGTCCAGGAGAGGATATTCACAGGGTTGTTGAACACCCTGCAGACTCAACAAGGAGTTTCTTGAGAAAGAGACTGCCAAGAGGGCATCAGATTCTCCATCTGAGGGAGAAGGAAAAAGGGTGAAGTCCCTTAGATGTCTGAGTAGCAGACAAGCTTAGGAAAGATAGCACCTTCATGCGTGCAGAGACTCTGCAAGGAGTGTAGGAGTCGGGAATCCTTTCACGGGCTCAGAGCATGGAAAGTCCAGGAGGGACAGAGACCTGCAAGGAGCGTAGAAGTCAAAGAATCCTTCAAGGATTCAAAGGGGACAAATCTCAGGAGGGAGATTTATTTCATGCACAAAGCCTTGCAAGTAATTGCAGAGGCCGAAAGAAGACCCTTTGGAGGGTTTGAGTTTGAGGAAGCTCAGGAAGGGAAATGTCTTCAAGAACACAAATAGAATCCATGAGTGTAGTATTCACAGCAAACAAAGGCCAAGGCCTTTGATATTTTGAAATCTTCCAAGGCAAGAAGAAACAGAGCACAGAGGAGAAGAAGATATGAGCCGTCAGATCTTGCACAGATCATCGACCGTCGTCGGATCTGGGAGAAGGTACGTGTGAGTTAAACTCGCACATGGGCTAATGAGAGAACCCAAAAAGTCCTGAAACGACGAAGGCATCGGGATTTTGGGATTCGAAACTTTGGAGGTTCTGAGGATAGGAGACCGGAAGACAATAGATCATGGGTTGTGAAATCCTGAAGTGATCAGGACCGTCCAAGTACGAGGACACGTGGTAGCGATCAAGGCATCGGGTAAAATTCCTGAAAGGACTATTTCGGTACTTCGAGTACCAGGAACTCGAAGGAGCATAGGTCTTGCAACAGGGGTCTTGAAATCCTGAAACGAGATAACCCAAAAATGTTGAAGGAATAGCGTCGGGCCATGAAACAGAGTTACAAGATTTTTGGCATACCAGGTATCGTGATTTCGGAAATGCTGAGGACAAGGAATCCGAGCTTTCGGGGATGAAAACCCCAAATTCGTGAAATGCATCATTTTTGGTATTGGATTTTCAAATTCAGCAATTTGGGGATTCCGCTACAAAGAGTCGAGCACTTCAGCAATTGAAACTCCAAAATCACGAAACGTGAAAAAACTGAGGAATAGAAACCCTTGGAGGAGAAAGTTGGGGAGTGATGTTTCGGAGATTCAGGGTTCGAGATTTTGGGAATCTCGAAGGCAAGGAACAAGGGCATTTTGGCTTTGGGAACCTCGAAGTTCTGAAAGATTCATGCGGTCACGAGGGAAGGTGGTAACATAGGCTGGAAATTCACCATTTCGACATTTCAGCATTCGGATGATCGAGAAGCAGAGGCTCTCAACAGAAGGACTCGGAGAGTCTCGAAACCCTAAATTACTTTTCGGGAAAATATCGAAGGTCATATTCTGTGACTATGGGAAGGAGAAGCTCGCGCCTGGTTTGTGTTCACATAGGTGGGGTTTCAGTAGGACCTGTGGATCGAAAATTTGAGGTTCCAATAGGGATCCGAAAGAGCCACTTCAGCTTGGGGAAGTTTATTGAACGATCCTGTGTAGCAGATTATGGCCCGAGGGTCGGGGTCTGCGTCAGTTACCCAACAGCCTGGTAAGTTTCACACTATCACTGCATCTCTGGTCGTAGATTAGTGCCCGAGTTCTTTTTCTTTATTTTTATCATCGAGAGGTAACCTACATGTTGTAATGCTTATACTTATTGTGAGTAGTCACTCCCTCATTGCCAACTCTCAAGGAAAGCATTCTGAAATTCCTCACTACTCATAGGTAACTTCACTATCATATTCTTATCCATTCCAAAGTTCTTGAAAAGCCTCGATACCTCATTCTTTTTCTTTCTTAGTGCTTCTAAGGTTTTCGTAGGTAGCTTCCTTTAGGGCTTGTCATTCCTCACTCTACTTCACTATTTTTTTTCATCAAGTGGTACTGAGTCTTTGAGGAACTCTCCAGGGTTCCAATCCAGAAGTTAATTTGTTAGACTATGAACCATGTTGTAATATGATGTATTCTTGTCCAAGTTAAATAAATTTTCTTTTCCTAGGCTCTGATGACCTGTCGGGATTGGTTATTCTCTTTGTGGTGTTTAAATAATGTTTTCCCAACCTAGCTCTATTTATCCTCACCAATAATCTATAACTTCAAGGGAGGAGGATAAATAAATTTTTCATAATTTTCTTCTATAGCTTTCGAATTAGCGATACCTCTTAGGTTCGGGAGTCTTATATCAAGCAACTGGTAAACAATTGTAGGATCTGTATTAACTGGCTGTGGTATTTCATTATGGAGAGGGGTATTGATGTAGGAGCATCGTCAGCAGCAAGCAAGCGTGGAGGCGGAAGACAACTGGGATGAACGCCATCACATTTTGGCACATGTCAAAAAAAAAGTTTTGAAATGTTTTTGAAAGTTTGGAAGTGCAGATATTAATGAAATGGTTAAGAAGGTGTACTTCCATATTGTAAACAGATCTTGAGTGATTCGCTCTCATCTGTAGGATGTAGAGGCATTTATGCATAGTTAATGAAAGTAGGTAGATTTAAATTCTAGATTAGACAGTTTTAGGAGCAGGAGGGAAAACGACTATAGACACCCTCACCTTTGTATCATTGTATCAATCAGAGATTGGAGGATTGAGCACATTAGCATAGGGAAGAAGCAGAGAGTTGTAGAGAAGAACCCATGTACAAAAGTTCTAAATTAATATATGAAGCTTTGATTCAGGTTCATGGTGTTATAATGCTTCATGTGTATACATGTTGAATG
>JZKD02S1939322.1:55274-82144 GCA_000966675.3 Picea glauca
AAAGGCAAAGTCAACGTGGACCATTTATCGTGACCTATCCAGTCTGTCAGATCATTTTGGGAATTCAGAGTTCGAAATCCCGGAGTGCAAGCCAAAACCTTGGTTAATCAAGTTCCCGAAACGCGAAAGGAGGTTTTGTGTTTAAAGTCAAAGAATGACGAGTTCGAGAATTTGGAACTTCAGAGTTCGGGGTTTCATAAGTCCTAAGGACGGGTGATTGGGACTCAGTAGGGAGGAAATTCTGAAATCAGAAGTTGTGATAAAGTATTCGTCGGGATTTCAGAAATCAGGTTTTCGGCATTCCCGTTGACAAGGGGAAGAACACTCCACATCAGAAGTACTGAAATCGTGAAACGCGAAGGAAATTGAGGAAGTGTGTTTCGGCATTTCGAAAAATCAGGGTTCAGCAATTCGGGGGTCATAGTGACACAAGGTTAGGGTCAAGATTTTTGAACTCCCGATACTCGAACACCCGAAATAGAGGGGGCTGTCAAAAGGTGGTTCAAGTTCTAAAAACTAGAAAAGGTGGCAGGTGGAAGGAGTCCATGTTAGGCGCAAAGCATAACTCAAGGGGACACTTGAAAAGTCAGGAACCCTCTCGACAAGATTCGTGAAATACTGGGAGAGGCAAAACCCATTTCGACATTTTGAAGATTCAGGTTCCGGAAGGTAGGAGATAGAGAGTTCTAGAACAAGCCTTACGAACTCCCGGTATGCGAAATCGCGCTAACCGTTGGATCAAGGGGAAGAACCATAGCCGTTGATTTTCCTTGGAAGTGGAACACTAGTGTTTCAGGGTTTTGGGATTCGACATATCGGAAACCCTGTTGACAAAAGGATGAGACATAGTGCTAAGGAAATCTCGAAGTCACGAAGTGTAGTAGGGCCGAGGGTGTACTTTTCGGGATTTCGGTAATTCAGGTTTCGGGACCCCGAGAGTCGAGAGGTAGAGTTTCACGACATTGCGACTCTCGAAATCATGAAGAGTGAAAAGCAGAAATCAGTGGCAAGGCGAGTCAAGAGTTTGGTATTTCGAGTTTCGAAGGTTGAAGAGGCAAGGCGCTCAACATCGGGATTTGTGAAATTGCGACATTCGGTATCCCGAAAAGAAAAGGAAAAAATTCCCAATGTCAGTTGGGTGTTGAACATGGATTTCATGGTCGGTGAATGATCACTGGGACATAACTCAGAAGGGCCTGTGAATTATACTCAAAGAGGGTAAGTGAAGAGTTTCCCGAGAGGAATTAAAAGGATTCAATCAGACTCTAAGGGGCTGAAGTTGAAAAATCCTGTGCGGACTCTGGTCTGAGGGTTTGGGTTCCGCGCCAGTTGTGGTATCAGAGTGTAGAAAGATTTCTTTGCTTTATATAGCAGGGAAAAGAGGAATTTTACAACCAAGCCATCGAGAAGAAGAGACAGGCAAATACCTGATCCACCAGAGGAAAGGGAAATTCCAAGAAGAAGAGATAGACAATTACCTGATTCAGAAAGGGAAAGAGAGATGCGTGAATTACGTTCCAGGCATGATGCCATGGAAATAGCACAAAGGCGCACAGTTGACACTGGGGATATCAGCAAATCTGAAAGTGAAAACGAAGCCGAAAATGAAGAAGTTGCAGTCGAAGATGCAATAAATGAACACCTATTTAGGGTTGTTGCAAGCATAGGTGCTAGATAAAAAATGGACATTCCAGTATATGAAGGAAACCTGGATGTTGAAGAGCTTCTAGACTAGATTAGAGATCTGGATAAGTATTTTGACTATGAATATGTCGAGGAAGACAAGAAGGTCAAACATGTTGTCACAAGACTTAAAGGGCATGAAGCATTGTGGTGGGATGAACTATAGGCTGACAGACGTTGCAAAGGCAAGCAGAAAATCAAAAGCTGGGATAGAATGGTTGCAAAGATGAAAGTCAAATTCATACCCAAGGATTATCAAATTACTCTATTTTGGAGAATGCAGAATTTGAGACAGAAGTTGATGACAGTGAAAGAGTGCACTGAAGAGTTCTACAAGATCAACATCAGAGTAGTTCATCAGGAAAGTGATGATGAAAAATTTGTCAGGTATATGAATGGTCTGAGATACGACATTCAAGATGAGATGAGCATGATGACCCTTAGGAATCTGGAGGATTCTTATCAAATGGCTCTGAAAGCTGAAGAGAAGCTAAGTTGAAATTAAGATCAAAGAGGCCAAGGCAGAAGTCAAGCCAGAGGCAAAACAATTTCCCAGGACAAGAATCAGAAACCTAAAGAAGAGTGGAAGAAACATCAACCTCAAACTGAGAGAGGTGGAAGCTCACAGAGAGGACAATATGCTGATAAAAATACTTTTCCTCGAACCAGAGGAAGAGGAAGAAGCAGAGGTGGAGAAATAAAATGCTTTACCTGTGGAAAAAATGGACACAAATCTTATGAATGTCTGGATAAGAAGAAAGAAGGAGGTGAAACTCACATTGCTGAAGCATAAGGATGGAATTTTGAGGTAGAAGATGCTGAGGGTGGAAGATCCTTGATGATGAGAAAAGTTTTCTTAATTCCAGAGAAGGAGACAGAGAACCCAGCCCAAAAGAACAGACTTTTCCGGCCTACTTGCAAGACCAAAGACAGGGTATGCAAAGTCATCGTGGGCAGTGGTAGCACAGATAATCTTGTTTCTACAGATATGGTAGAAAATCTGGAGTTTGAGACTATTGAACATCCAAGCCCATACAGAGTTTCATGGCTACAAAAAGGACATCAAGTAAATGTCACTAAACAATGTTTAGTTGAATTTAAAATAGGAGGATATAAGGATGAAATATTATGTGACATCATTTCCATGGATGTTTGTCATCTATTGTTGGGTAGACCATGGAAATATGACAGGAATGTGATTCATGATGGGAGAAAGAACACATACACCCTGGAGAAGAATGGGAGAACTCACATGTTGTTGCCAATTAAGGATAAAGAAGTGAAACTAGAGGTGAGCAACACTGTACTTCTCATGAGTGGGAAGGAACTTCTTAAATAGGTTAAGAAGAAGGAAGATACACAATTCATTGTGGTTAGGAAACCTAGAATTTTTTTAACCAGTACAGGAGTGGATGATTTACCAGAGGAAATCCAAAATTTGTTGGAAGAGTTTGCTGATATAGTAGTGGACGAACTACCTTGTTCGTTGCCACCGATTAGGAGTATAAGTCATCACATCGATCTTATACCTAGAGCTAGTTTACCAAACAAAGAAGCGTACATATTGATGCCGTAGGAGAATGAAGAGGTCAAGAGACAAGTCCAGGATTTAATGGACAAAGGATTGGTTAGAGAGAGATTGAGTCTGTGCATTGTTCCAACAGTGCTCAGCCCAAAGAAAGATGGAGGTTGGAGGCTGTGTACAAACTCGTGGGAAATCAATAAGATTACCATCAGATACAGATTTCCATTGCCAAGGATGGATGATTTGATGGATTGCTTGAGTGGAGCAAATTTGTTTTCAAAGATTGATTTGAAGAGCGGATATCATCAAATTTGGATGAGAGAAGGTGATGAATGGAAGACAACATTCAAGACGAATGAAGGGTTGTATGAATGGCTTGTTATGCCATTTGGCTTAACAAATGCACCTAGTACTTTCATGAGGTTGATGAATGAAGTCCTGAAGGATTTCATAGGAAAAATCATCATTGTATATCTTGATGATATACTGATTTTCAGTAGAACAGAAACAGAGCACTTGAAGCATTTGGCCATGGTGATGAGGAGGTTACAGCAAGAGAAGTTGTTGATAAATTTGAAGAAATCATCATTCATGAAGACAGAACTCATTTATTTGGTATTTTTTATCTCTATAGATAAGTTGAAAATGGATCCAGATAAAGTGGAGGTGATTAAGAATTGGCCATCATCGAGGAGTATATTTGAAGTTAGAAGCTTTCATAGATTGGCTAGTTTCTACAGGAAAATTATCAGAAATTTCAGTGGAATTAGTGCACCGATGATGGACACGGTGAAGAAAAGACAAATATTTTCACTGGACAGAAGAAGAAGAAAAAAGTTTCAATTTGTTGAAAAGGAAGATTATTGAACAACCAATTTTGGTGTTGCCATATTTCAACAAGACGTTTCAGGTCAAATGTGATGCAAGCAGATTTGCAATTGGAGCAGTCTTGAGCCAAGACAAAAGACTGATCGCATACTTCAGTGAGAAACTGAATGAAGCAAAGATTAAATATTCAACATATGAAAAGGAATTTTATGCAAGCATACATGCACTGAAGAAGTGGAGGCACTATTTGGTTCCTAAAGAGTTTGTTTTGTACAGTGATAATCATGCCTTACAATTTGTAACTCAACAGGAGAAGTTGAACCAAAGACATGTTAAATGCATTGAATACATCCAGAATTTTACTTTTGTAATTAAACATATTTATGGACCTGCTAACAAAGTTGTTGATTCTTTGAGCAGGAAATGTTTTCTTATGCAAGAGTTCAGAGTTAAAACATTGGGTTTTGATAACCTCAAGGACATGTACAGAGATGATCCAGATTTCAAAGAGGCGTATGAGGCATCTGAGAATCCAATTCTCAGAGACAGAATTCAATGGGATGAATATATGATCTAGGATGGATTATTATTCAAGGGAAATCAACTGTGTATTCCAAAATGCTCCATGAGGGAAAATCTGTTGAAAGAAAAACACACTGGAGGATTGGCCAGACATTTCGGTTATGATAAAACATTCTCGAAATTAAATAGCTCATATTTTTGGCCAGGGATGAGGACTAGTGTCAAAATATTTATGGACAGATGTAGAATTTTTCAGCAGACAAAGGGAAAAAGGTAGAACACATAGTTATACCAGCCGTTACCCATACCTGAAAGGCCATGGGATGCAGTGAGCATGGATTTTGTATTAGGGCTACCAAGGACACAAAGAGGATTTGATTCGATCTTTGTGGTGGTAGACAGATTTTCAAAGATGGAACATTTTATACCATGTCAGAAAACCAGCAACGCAACTCATATTGTGAACCTGTTTTTCAAGGAAGTTGTCAGACTTCACGGCTTACCCAGAAGTATAGTTTCAGATCGAGACACTAAGTTCATGGGACATTTCTGGAGGAATTTATGGAAGAAGTTGGGGACAAATTTTTCATTTATATTGGCTTATCATCCTCAGACGGATGGGCAAACAAAATCTTGGGAGATTTTCTAAGGAGCCTAGTGACTAAACACCACAGTCAGTGAGATCACATTCTTCCACAGGAGGAATTTTCTTACAATAATTCATTTAACAGAAGCACAGGTCAGAGTTCATTCAAAATTGTGTATGGGATGTAGCCAAGAGGAGTTTCTAAACTGAAATATTCAGAACAGAATGAAACTAGAAGTGCTAGTGCAGAGGATTTTGCAAAATAAATGAAGGAACTTCACAGCCAAATGAGGGAACGTTTTCAGAATTCGAATCAAGAGTACAAGCGCAGAGCAGATCAACAAAAGCGAGAACTTTAGTTTGAAGTTGGTGATCTGATTCTTACACATCTGAGAAAGGAAAGGTTCCCAAGGGGAACATATAACAAACTGAAAATGAAGAAGATTGGACCATGCAGGGTCGTGAAGAAATTTGGGGCAAATGCATATGAGATTGAATTACCCGATGGGATCGGAATTTCACCAATATTCAACATCTCGGATTTGTACCCTTATATAGCTGAAGAAGACAGTGAACAGACAGAGGTTCAATGGACTAAACAAATGTCTGTAGCTACAAAGCCACAGATGGAAAGTATACTTGACAAGAGAGTCAGCAAGAGGACTAGGAGAAAAGAATATTTTGAATACTTGGTCAAATGGAAGGGACATCCAGTTGAAGATGTCAGCTGGGAGAATGAAGAAAAAATTCAGAAGCATGCATATACCATGCAAGAGCTCATGAATAGGAGTCCATGAAAATTTTCAAGTGAGGGAGTATGATGCAGGAGCATCGTCAGCAGCAAGCAAGCGTGGAGGCGGAAGACAGCTGGGATGAACGCCATCACATTTTGGTACATGTCAAAAAAAAATGTTTTGAAATGTTTTTGAAAGTTTGGATGCACAGATATTAATGAAATGGTTAAGAAGGCGTACTTCCATATGGTAAACAGATCTTGAGCGATTTGCTCTCGTCTTTAGGATGTAGAGGCATTTATGCATAGTTAATGAAAGTAGGTAGATTTAAATTCTAGATTAGACAGTTTTAGAAGCAGGAGGGAAAATGACTATAGACACCCTCACCTTTGTATCATTGTATCAATCAGAGATTGGAGGATTGAGCACATTAGCATAGGGAAGAAGCAGAGATTTTTAGAGAAGAACCCATGTACAAAAGTTCTAAATTAATATATGAAGCTTTGATGCAGGTTCATGGTGTTATAATGTTTTCTGTGTATACATGTTGAATGTTATGCTTATGGTTGTTTTATTCTCTCTGTCATGCATATGTTATTATGCTATGTGTGAATGTATGTTTTCATGTTGGATGTTTGAAAACTAAGAGAGAGACAGAGAATGAGTTTCAATTGTTTCTCTTCCTGAGTAAGAGTTCATGCAAGGAGTGCAGTGAAACATCCGCAAGGAGTGCGTTGACAGGTGTTCAGAGTGTATCTCTGAAATATCAGGAGGGATACCATTGTTCTCATCTCAAGTGGAAGTGAAAGACAAGCATCGAAGCCATGCAAGGTGTGTGCAGGCAGGTCGAGACCTTAGAACTTATCAACTAAGGTTGAGAGGTTGAAGGACTCTTGTTGCAGAGTTGCACAGAGTCAAGAGATTCAAATATTCAGGAATATTTGAAGAAGTGTCGCAAGGAGTGAGCGCAGAGGTATTCTAAAGACTCGAAGTCACAAGGAAGCTCAGGAAGATTGATCCCTTCGAAGTATTCAAGGAGAGAGATTTAACGGTTGGAATTCTCCGAGGAGAACTCCCAAAATAGCAGGGACCGTAGGATCTAGGAAAGTTGCAGGGGAGTTAAGCATTGGATAGATCTATCCTATGAAAGACAGATTCAACATGGACCGTTGATCGTGACCTATACAGTCTGTTAGATCATTTTAGGAATTCAGATTTGAAAGCTCGAAGTGCAAGCCAAAACCTTGGTTGATCAAGTTCCCGAAATGCGAAAGGAGGTTTTGTGTGTAAAGTCAAAGAGTGACGAGTTCAGAAATTTAGAACTTCACAGTTTGGGGTTTCAGAAGTCCTAAGGACGGGTGATTGGGACTCAACATGGAAGAAAGTCTGAAATCAGAATTTGCGATAGAGTATTCGTCGAGATTTCATAAATTGGGTTTTTGGCATTTCCGTTGACAAGGGGAAGAATACTCCACATCAGAAGTACCGAAATCATGAAACGCGAAGGAAATTGAGGAAGTGTGTTTCGGAATTTCGGCAAATCGGGGTTCAGGAATTCGGGGGTCTTAGTGACACAAGGTTAGGGTCAAGAGTTTCGAACTCCTGGTACCTGAACACCCAAAATAGAGGGGGCTATCGAAAACTGGAAAAGGTGATAGGTGGCAGGAGTCCACGTCAGGCACAAAGCATAACTCAAGGGGACACTTGAAAAGTCAAGAAACCTCTTGACAAGTTTCATGAAATCCTAGGAGAGGCAAAACCCATTTTGGAATTTTGTAGATTCAGGTTCCATAAGGTATAGGAGATAGAGAGTTCGATAACAAGCCTTACGAACTCCCGGTACACGAAATCATACTAACCATTGGATCAAGGGGAAGAACCACAGCCGTTGATTTTCCTTGGAAGTGAAACACTAGTGTTTCAGTGTTTCGGGATTCGACATATTGGGAACCCTGTTGACAAAGGGAAAAGACATAGTGCTAAGGAAATCCCGAAGTCACGAAGTGTAGTAGGGTCGAGGGTGGGCTTTTCGGGATTTCGGTAATTCAGGTTTCGGGACCCCGGGAGTCAAGAGGTAGAGTTGCACGACATTGTGACTCCCAAAATCACGAAGATCGAAAAGCCAAAATCAGTGGCAAGGCGAGTCGAGAGTTTGGTATTTTGGGTTTCGGAAGTTGAAGGGGCAAGGCGCTCAACATCGGGATTTGCAAAATTGCGAAATTTGGTATCTCGAAAAGAAAAGGAAAACATTCCCAATGTCAGTTGGGTGTTGAACATGGAGTTCATGGCCGGTGAATGATCATGGGGACATTACTCAGAAGGGCCTGTGAATTATACTCAGAGAGGGTGAGTGAAGAGTTTCCCGAGAGGAATTAAAAGGAGTCAGTCAGACACTAAGGGGCCGAAGTTGAAACATCCTGTGCGGACTCCAGTCTGAGGGTTTGGGGTCTACGCCAGGTATCTGTATTATTCCGTGTTAAATTAATTTTTTCTCTAAACATGGATTCCTGTGGTTAAGATTAGGCGTTCTCATAGTGACTTTGTATTGAATTTATTTCTTTACGAAGGTCCTGTATAGTATTTTTTGTGTCTTGTTTATTCTTCTGTATAACTAAATTATACTCGTCCATTGTTCAATGTTTTCTCAAATTGGTGTTGGGGCTACTGTACATTACGAAAATATTATTTCTTGTAAAACCTTTCTTTTGGACTGGATATTGTGACTAATTTTGGGGCCCTGTTTGATGCGAGGGTACCCATCAATTTGATTGAGCTCACTCTTCCCCTTTCGGTTCCTCGACGGGTCACGAATGGGATTTGGAATGCACCTATGCCAATTCTAAGATAAGTAAAGGTTCTGCCAATTGGGTAATTTCGTTGTCTTACATGAATTATCAAATTTTGAGTTTGGTTTGATCTTTGTCTGTTACTAAAAATTTAAACGCCTTGTTGTTTTATAGGTTTATGTGGATGTTGCACTGGATTAAATCAGGCTCTGCTCAGAAAGGCATTATGGTTTCTAGTAAGAGAAGTTCCTGAAGGATTTAGAGGAATCCTGGTGATGTTGGTTATCACTCCGACGTTCTGTATTTAATATTGTTTAATCCAAATCTTTAGATGTATAGATATTTATTATTATTTTTTTTACTACATAAGTGGTTTAATTTTCTTCCTATTATTCGGTGGTTGTGATTTATTTTACTAGTCTCTATACCACGATCTTCTCGAGATATTCGAGTTAGGTAGCCTCTATACCCCGAAATGTCAAAATATCGAAATGGTTGCTTCCTCTGGGACCACACCCTGCTCCAAGAACACGTCGCGTTTTGCGACTTCAGGGTTTTCAATGCAAAGTGCCCCAGCTCCTTGTCATCGTTATTGCCAAAATTTTGAACCCTGAAATAACGAAATGTTGAAATGCTAAAAGGCACTCAACCTTAACCTTCTCACAGATCTATGAGATCCAACGGTCCACGGGATTTTCGGCACTTCTCCACGAAGTGTC
This sequence comes from Picea glauca, assembly GCA_000966675.3. Classification (NCBI taxonomy): domain Eukaryota; kingdom Viridiplantae; phylum Streptophyta; class Pinopsida; order Pinales; family Pinaceae; genus Picea; species Picea glauca. The sequence continues at coordinate 64,658 of JZKD02S1939322.1, forward strand.
TCCACCGTCTGTTTCATCTCTTCTCCTGCGCGACCTCCCAGAGGTTAAACTCTGTGCACCTTCCTCCGGATCCGACGACTATCGGTCCTTTGCACTAGATCTGACGGCCCATATCTATTTCTCTTCCTTGTGCTCTCTCCTCCTATTGTCTAGATGTGAAACTTGACGGTCCAGATCTCACCTCTCCAGCTGATCTAATGGAAGTTGTGCTCTACCTTGAGCATGGCCTTCTTCCTTTCCCTTGGAATATTTTTTGAAGTTTCAAAGGCCTCAACCTTTGCTTCCTCTGTGATCTCAATTCCCTTGGATATTGCCTATGTTCTAGGGACTCTATCCCTCCTAAGATTTGTTCACTTTGAAACCTCAAAAGGTTTCTCGACCTCTGCACTCCTTGCAGGGTCCCTGCACACAACTGTGCTATCCGTCCTGATCTTTATTTACCCGAGCCTCTAGGGGACTCGCCCTTCTGTGTCCTCAAATGGAAATCTGGTGTCCTCCTGACGACCTTCTTCTCAAGCCCTCCTTGCTGACCTTAATAGAGTATTCAGTAACTCTGTAAGTGTCTCTCCTTGACACTTCTCTTATCTCATAACTTGAAAAGATTCCTTCTGTGCACACTATGCAACTTCTTGATTCCCTCTTGGTAGAGTTTCACAGAACTTCAGATGTTTTTTCTTTCCTGAACTTGAAATAGAGCTCCTCCTATGCACTCCTTGCACTCACTCGATGCCCTCCTGGTAGATCTCTACAGAACCTTTAGTGATTCTATTATCTTTGTGCCTTCCTTTGCACAGTCTTACCTCCAAGGTGTTCAACAACCTTGAGGTTTCTCCTTGGGTATAATACTTCCTTTAGGGCACCCTCCTGGCACAACTCTGTCCAAATTCCATAGAATTCAGAAGTGCACTCTATGCACTGGCTCAATGCATCCTGTGCATTTTCTCAATGCCCTCCTAGCAGAGCCTTTAAAGAATCCTCAGCAAATCTGTGTCTCCTCTCTGTGCTCTCCTCTGCACAGTTCCTCCTTCAAGGTGTTTTGCAACCTTGAGGCTTCCTCCTGAATCAATGACTCCAGCTGGTGTGTCCTTATGAAACGTCTCTGTCTGAACTCCGCAGAATTCAGAAGTGCACTCCTTGCACTGGCTTGAAGAACCTGCAGTATTATGTCATGCAACCTCTTGCATGAAGCCTCAAAGAACCCAATTTTGAAATCAAATAACTCACAGATAGGAAAATCTATCTATCTCCTGCATATGGAACTTAACATACATCTACAGCATGAATGAACACACAATCATTCATAAAAGACACATAAACACATAGAAAAACACATATATGCAGGAAAAACTTCTTTGTATTAACATCAATGTCTAATTACAATGTGTTCGAGCTCAGACTACAACAGAGTCTCGGATCCCTCTCCTATCCAACCTATTCTCTCTATTCTTCTCTTGCCTTCTACCCTTCTGGAAAAAAAGAAGATGTTTTTACAAAAGGGGGCTCCTCGAGTGCTTCCCTCCATCCTCACCAACTCTCATTAATTTACATTGAATGGTTGTCTAGTCCGAATCGAATCTAGATCTCAACCTTACAACCATTTAAGGCAACCTTTATCTAAAGCCTATGCACATGCATGGCTTTTGGCTCTACCAACCTTACAACATTTAATACAATTTTGAAATTTTGAAAAACAAGAGAGTTGTGCCTCTCTCCTTCCATTGAATGCACGCTTGATGTGTTGGATGGCTGGTGTGTATCTGGCTTGGAGCGATGCTCCTGCATCATACTCCTTTGTATTGAAAACTTCATGAGCTTCCCAGCATGGCTGTCGAAATCTCCCTGGATCCCAAATAGTTCTTTGGAGCTATCCATCCGCTCCATTGCTTCACTGTTGTTGTTTCTTTTTCTACCTTTCTTCTATGGTAGGTTCTCCTCTTCTCAACTTCCCTTTGTTGACCACTTCTGCTGATCTTATCATTAGCCTTCTGATCTCCTCAATTATCTCGTCCAGCTACTCCATTGGCTGGATCCCCTTTTGCAGCCTGCTCCACTACACTTCTTCCCTGCAAATGGGTAGATCAAATAGATCTCCCATGCCATCTTCTTCCTCTGTGGCCTCAACTTACCATCCTGCTGCAAAATTTAGCTCTGCAGTCTTATCTTCTTGACTGATCTGTTGTTCAGTCATCTACTCTGAAAGATTTTCTTCTGCCATTTCGCCTTGTGCTGGTTGAATTCCAGCTTCCTCTGGCTGCTCCTCGGACTGGAATTTTTCTTCATCTATTGTTGCATGCCTCGGCATTGCAGTCATCATCAACTGTTCAGATCCCTCGCTGAAATTTTCGAGCAATTCCTCGGAATTCTCCTCTACTAACACATGCATGATTGTCTGCTCTTGATAGTCATCTACTAGTTCTGGATGGTTCAACCAATCCTCCAACATTTCTAATTCCTTCTCCCATGGAGTGAGCATCTTAACGGTGTTCTCCTCTTCTTTTCCTTGGCATCTTTTGATATCTGCTCCTTCATCATGATAGTGTCTAATGGTTGTCGTTCATTTTTCGTACTTGCATCATAGACACAGTTAACTTTAAAATCATTTATCCCCATGGCCTCCTTTTCATATTCTTGTTGCACTATACCCTCATGCGCAACGTTTGTATTAGTCTCTACTGGACTATTTGGTAGGAATATTCTAATTCCCCCAATCAGCAGAACACTCTTCCGATCTTCCTTCTCTGTCAGCTCCCCTTGCTGATATGAACTCACCTCTGAGTTCATCTTCTCTCCCTTGCCCACTTGGCAGTATGGTATTTCCTCTCTTCTCTCCTAGCAGTCTATGAGATCCTCCAGTGATCTCATCTCATTTCCCTCCTGGAAATTTGAACTTTCAGCACCGCCCTCCTGGCAGTATACGAGACCTTCACTTGACCTCTTTATATTGCCCACATGGAAATTTGAAAGTCCATCTCTTCCCACTTGGAAATCTATGAGATCTATGCTCGATCTCTCTTCTTCATCATCACTGAGATTTCTCCCAGCTTCTAGTTCACACACATGAACCATCTCCTCTATGGCCCTGAGGCTTTTCACATACCTCAGCCACCTACTCAACAACCTTTGTTGTCTTCTGGCCAACAATTTCTTGACTGGCCACTTTTCTTTCCTCCTCATGGTCCATTCATGCACCCAATTTTTCTTTTCATTCTGCTGCACCCACAGTGCAAGCTCTTCCATTCTCTCCCTTATCTCAGTGAGTTCTTTGTCAATCTTTGCTTTACTCATCTACTGGTGGTCTCCTCTTCCACCACGCTCATGGCCTTCAGTTTCCATTTTACTGTTTCTGCCTGCCCTCCTGGAAAGCTTGTTGTTGTCACTCTGCAACTGTGAGTGCTTCTAGCCTTTCCTACAGTCCTTTCGACTGTCTATTGACTGTTGTGCACCTTGCAACAACCATCACAGAGCTTCAACACTCTGTCTTCCTTTTCCTCTGGCTCCCTTTGCCAGCAATATACAAACAAAATCAAGCTCTGATACCACTTTATGGTGTGTATCAGAGTATTTTATTTATCTACTCTGCCTCCCTCTACCTATTGTCTACAGAAAGAAAGTGGCTCTGATACCTACTTGATGGTGTAGACCCCCTACCCTCGGGCCGAGATCCGCATAGGATCGATCTTCTTCGAATCTACAGAACTTAAATAGTTCTTTCAGGCTCTCAACGGAACCCCACGAATTTGATCCACAGGTCCTTTAGAAACCTCACCTATGCGAACAAGCACTAGGTGCGAGCTTCACCTCCACGCGACCACGACGTTGTGGTTGTATTGGGATTTTGGTAACCGAGAGTTTGAAATGCAGTGGCCCAAACCAATGGTCACTCCATTCCCTGAATTCCTGAAATGGCTCAATGTCGAAATGGGCTCAGATATTTTTGAGATTTCATGAACCAAGAGTTCACGATGCAGTGACTCCAAAATCTCACCTCCTCTGCTTCCCGAAATGCTGAAATGTCGAAATGGGCTCAATGGCTCTGGCTCATGCTATTTCCTCCGAATGTTTTCATGGCTTCACGATTTTGCGAGTCGGGACTCCACATCTCTCGACTCCTGGCCTATCGACCACCCAGGTCCTGAAATGCCGAAATCTACCTGACCACGGTTCACTTTTTCGGGATTTCAGAATTCGCGATCCTGCAATTCCGGCTGCAGACGGTTCTTGGTTCTTCAATCTCCCGGACCCAAAAATACCGAAATGTTGAAATGGTTCCTTCCTCTGGGACCACACCCTGCTCCAAGAACACGTCGCGTTTCGTGACTTCAAGGTTTTCAATGCAAAGTGCCCCATCTCCTTGTCATCGAGATTGCCGAAATTCCCAATCCTGAAATACCAAAATGCCAAAATGCTAAAAGGCACTCAGCCTTAACCTTCTCATAGGTCTGTGAGATCCGACGGTCCACGATATTTTTGACACTTCTCCACGAATCATCTCCACCGTCCATTTCATCTCTTCTCCTCTGCGACCTCCCAAAGGTTAAACTTCATGCACCTTCCTCTGGATCCGATGGATATCAATCCTTTGCACTAGATCTGACGGCCCAGATCTGTTTCTCTTCCTTGTGCTCTCTCCTCCTGTTGTCTATATGTGAAACTCCACAATCTAGATCTCGCCTCTCCAGTCGATCTAACGGTAGTTGTGCTCTACCTTAAGCATGGCCTTCTTCCTTTCCCTTGGAATATTTTCTGAAGTTTCAAAGGCCTCAACCTTTGCTTCCTATGCAAGCTCAATTCCCTTGGATATTTCCTATGTTCTAGGGACACTATCCCTCCTAAGCTTTGTTCACTCTGAAACCTCAAAATATTTCTCGACCTCTACACTCCTTGCAGGGTCCCTACACACAACTGTGCTATCCGTCCTAAGCTTTATTTACCCAAGCCTCTAGGGGACTCGCCCTTCTGTGTCCTCAAAGGGAAATTTGGTGTCCTCCTGACGAACTTCTGCTCAAGCCCTCCTTGTTGAGCTTAACAGAGTATTTAGTAACTTTGTAAGTGTGTCTCCTTGACACTTCTCTTATCTCAAAACAAGAAAAGAGTCCTTCTGTGCACTCTATGCAACTGCTCGATGCCCTCCTGGCAGAGTTTCATAGAACTTCAGACGTTCTATCTTCCCTGAACTCGAAATAGAGCTCCTTCTGTGCACTCCTTGCACTCGCTCGATGCACTCCTGACAAATCTCTACAGAACCTTCAGTGATTATGTTATCTTTGTGCCTTCCTCTACATAGTCTTACCTTCAAGGTGTTAAACAACCTTGAGTTTTCTCTCTAGGTCTAATACTTCCTCGAGTGTTCCCTCCTGGCACAACTCTATCCAAATTCTGAAGAATTCGGAAGTGCACTAGCTTAATGCATCATGTGCATTTGCTCAATGCCCTCCTGGAAAAGCCTTTAAAGAATCCTCGGCAATTCTGCTTCTCCTCTCTGTTCTCTCCTCTGCACAGTTCCTCTTTCAAGGTGTTCAGAAACCTTGAGGCTTCCTCCTGAATCAATGACTCCATCTGGTGCATCCTTCTAACACATCTCTATCTGAACTCCGCAGAATTCAGAAATGCACTCCTTGCACTGGCTTGCAGAACCCACAGTATTATGTCATGCAACCTCTTGCATGAAGCCTCAAAGAACCCAAATCTCAAATCAAAGAACTCACAGACTCAGCAACCTTGAGGCTTCCTCCTGAATCAATGACTCCATCTGGTGCATCCTTCTGATACGTCTCTATCTGAACTCCGTAGAATTCAGAAGTGCACTCCTTGCACTGGCTTGCAGAACCCACAATATTATGTCATGCAACCTCTTGCATGAAGCCTCAAAGAACCCAAATCTCAAATCAAAGAACTCAAAGAATCTCAAATCAAAGAAAATCTATCTATCTCCTGCAGATGGAACTTAACATACATCTATAGCATGAATGAACACACAATCATAAAAGGCACATAAACACATAGAAAAACACATATATGTAGGAAAAACTGCTTTGTATTAACATCAATGTCTAATTACAATGTGTTCGAGCTCAGACTGCAACAGAGTCTCATCTCCCTCTCCTATCAAACCTATTCTCTCTACTCTTCTCTTGCCTTCTACCCTTCTAAAAACAAAAGAAGATGTTTTTACAAAAGGGGGCTCCTCGAGCGCTTCCCTCCATCCTCACCAACTCTCATTAATTTACATTCAATTACATTGAATGGTTGTCTAGTCTGAATTAGATCTAGATCTCAGCCTTACAACCATTTAAGGCAACCTTTATCTAAAGCCTGTGCACATGCATGGCTTTTGGCTCTACCAACCTTACAACATTTAATACAATTTTCAAATTTTGAAAAACAAGAGGGTTGTGTCTCTCTCCTTCCATTGAATGCACGCTTGATGTGTTGGCTGGCGTGTAGCTGGCTTGGAGCGATGCTCCTGCATCAGTATGCGTAATTGTGTATCTATATTTACCTTAATTCACACGAGTAATTCTTTTCCACATCGTTAATAGTCGCATTGTCGGCAATTTCTACAACGTATTTATAAAATCGACGGTCATGGTTCTGTATAGATATAAATGAGTATAATACTCCTAGATTCATTTCCAGATTTATTTAAATGTTTACATAGGTTTGAAATTTCACCACAGACTATGAATACCTAAAATGCATGTGATCTCATGACAGGTGTAAATTTCCAAGATTGCACTTTCGATTCTAGCGTTTAAAATAATATATAAAAAGGGGTTCCAGATTTTTGAACTTTCAAGTTCTCCATTATTTACGCATCTAGAATTCATTTGCATGTTGTTAATACATATTATTTATCAATATATGATTCATATAATACATGAAAAAAAATATATAATATTAACTATTACTGTTGTAGATAGTCCACTTCCGGTTTGTTGTAATGTCGATACAGTTTCCAAAATAATATATATTTATAATATATAAGTATATATATGATCCATAAGATCCATGTTGTCTCGTATTTCTCCTCAATTCCAAGTTATACTAGAAAGGAAGTCTTCGCTAAGTGATACAATTTTCTGAAATTTAATTACAGAGATACAGATAAACGTATATATGTGTACAGGCTTACTCAACTCCAATTATCCATAGATAGATCTGCCTAATATTTCAGTTACAGAAATAAACATATGCATATCAATAGATCTATTTCTTTCAAGCTCATTTATACATAGATAATCCTACCTAGAATTTCGATTTCAGAGTTAAACATACTCCTGTAGATGGATCTGTTCTTTCAAGTTCATTTGTAGATAGTTTGGCCTAGCATTTTAGTTTCAAGAGGAACCATTCCAAGAATTTAGTCTTTGATTATAAACTTCATACAACGAACAGATGTCATCCATGGAAATTATTTCCACTTAGCACAATTAGATGCATAATATCATATACACAAATCGTTCAAACAAAGAAGGAGAATATTTACATATTTGAACCAGTTTGTGGGAAGACAAAGGGAACATCCATGTTCCTCCCAACCGTAGAATAGGGAAGCCAAAATCACTTTCCCGATTCACCCCCTAGCCTGACCATGAATCCATGAGGGAAAACTTGGAAAACTCCTCCTCAAAAATGTCCTTCAATTCCAACAGATTCCTCTTGCCTCACACTCACTCAGTAGTGTTCATAATAGCAAGGAAAAATCAATAGTCTCTTTTCCCAGTATACTTGGCAGCGTCTTGCCTCCTCACATATGTTATTTATCAATAAAATCTTTTTGCCTAGGTCTTTTTTTCTCCCTTGGGAATTTTTGCATCTTTCTAAATCCTTGATTTTCAAGGGCTGCCAATGACCAAATCTCTGATTTTCCACTTGTAACAATCATCCCAGTGGTAGTTCCAACATGTTCCCCACTCATGGAGTCATGGTCAACTAATTTTAACATGGATGTTCCATTTGTCCTCCTGCAATCAATATAAAATATTCTGTTTTTATACAAGTGTCATAGTCAAATAGTCAGTTGGGTCAAATCAAATCTCTTCCCAATGGTCATAATAATTAATTATAATTATTAAATTCGAAATTCGGAATAGCCATAAATGTAAAAAAAAAATCTAAATTCGAATTTACTAAAAACGGAATAATTTTCCAACAAATTTCAATTTCAAAAATACTTTATTTTGGGGGATGTCACATCCTTTCCCCCTTTAATAAAACATTGTCCTCAGTGTTCGTTCCTTTCTTGGAACAGGATTGGATGAGATTTTCACATATCTCCCTCCAAATCCCAAGTGGCCTCCTCAGGAATAAAGTGCTTCCATTGCACCTTTACCTGAGCGACGGCTCTGTTCCAAAGTGTTATTTCTCTCCAGTCCATAATATGCAGGGGTTCCACCTGAAACTCGCCTTCAGGTTCCACCTGCACCAAGTTCCAATCAATCATATGAGTAGGGTCATGAATGTACCTTTTCAACAAAGGAACATGAAATACATTATGAATTATTAGATTAGCTGGGAGTGCAAGTTGGTATGCTATGGGTCCAATTCGAGTTAGTATCTCGAAGGGCCCACAAAACCTGGGTGCCAGCTTGGCACAATTCCCTAACTTCAATGAACTTTTTATGGCTTTGACCTTCAAATAAACATGGTCTCTTACTTGAAATTCTAAGTGTCTTCTTTTCTGATCTACATAGCTCTTTTGTCTGTCCTGTGCTTCTTTTAAGTTCTGTTGTACCTTCCTTACCATGTTCTCCATTTCTTGGAGCATCTCTGGTCCAACCATGAGTCTGTCAGTCAGGTTATCCCAGCTAATTGGATTCGTACACTTTCTTTCATACAGTACCTCAAAAGGGCTTAACTTAGCTGAATTTTGGTACCCATTGTTATATGCAAATTCTACCAAGTGCAGATAGTCTTCCCACTTGTTCGGTTGTGTTCTTACATACATGCGGAGCATATCCTCTACAATTTGGTTTCTCCTTTTGGTCTATCCATTTGTTTGTGGATGATAACTCATACTGAAATTCAAATTAGTATTTATCCCTACAAACAATTCCTTCCAAAAAGTGGATGTGAATTTTACATCTCTATCTGAAATCACCATTTTAGGAATACTATGCAGTCTAAAAATTTCTTTCATGAATATTTCAGCAATTTTTATAGATTTAAAAGTAGAATTTACAGGAATAAAGTGTGCAGACTTACTAATTTTATCGATTAAAACCATGATAGAATCATTCTGTGTCTGATTTTTAGGCAAACCTGTTATAAAGTCCAGCGATATGGTCTCCCATTTCCATTCTGGTACTGGTAATGGTTGTAATAGGTCAGTTAGATGTTGGTGCTTGGCCTTAACCTGCTGACAATCTTGGCACCTAGCCAAGTATTCTATTGTTTCGCCCTTCATATTAGGCCAATAAAAAAGTTTTCTAAGTGTTGTTATTATTTTCTGGTATCCTCGATGGCCAGAATACGGTTTCTTATGCACTTCGTCCAAGACTATTAATTTTAACTCTGTTGAATCTGGTTTGTAAATCCTGTTTTTAAATCATAATAGTCCCTTCTCATCGATACTTAGATCTGGTTTATCTGAGTTTGCGTTACTATTTTGTAATTCTTCCATTATCTTCATGTAATTTATGTCGTTAATACCTGTCATCCTTATTCTTTGTTCCAGATCACTTTCTTCCCTGCTGATATTTATCTCAAATAACCCATGGACTCTTCTGCTTAAAGTGTCTACTACTTTATTTTCCTTACCCTTAATATGTCTGACCTTGAAGTTGAATTCGCTCAAGAAGGCTAGCCATCTTGTTTGTCTTGCATTAAGATCTAGTTGGCTAAACATATATTTCACCCCGCTATTATCCATCAATAGTAGAAATTTTCTGCCCATTATGTAGTGTCGCCACATTTTTAAGGCGTGTATTAGCGCTGCCAATTCTAAGTCATGAGTGACATAATTTCACTCATTTTCTTTTAATTTCTAGGACTCATAACAAATAATGTGCCCATCCTGAGTTAGGACACCACCTATTCCTTCTTTACTTGCATCAACACATATGGTGAAGTCTTTATCTGGGTCTATTACCTTCAATATGGGTGCAATTGTCAATAATTCCTTCATTTTGTTAAAACTATCTTGACACTTCTCTGACCAGTTAAACTTGGTCCCTTTCTTTTGTAATGACGTGATAGGGTAGGCTATCTTGGAAAACCCTTCTATAAATCTGTGATAATATCCGGTGATTCCCATGAATGATCGGATATCCGCTACATCCTTAGGTAACGGCCATTCCATAATGGCTCTTATCTTCTTCAGGTCTACGGCAATGCCTTCTGCTGAAATTACATGTCCTAGATATTGTACTTATTTTTTATAAAAGTCACACTTGTCAAATTTGGCGTACATTTTGTGTTTCCTCAATGTTTGCAGAACTATGCTTAAGTGTTCATCATGTTCTTCCTCCATTTTTGAATAGACCAAAATATCGTCGATAAATACTGCTACGAACTTATCTAAGTACTGACTGAAAATACTATTCATCAGAAACATAAACGTGGTTGGTACGTTAGTGAGTCCGAAAGGTATGACTATGAATTCGTAGTGTCCATATCTTGTTCGAAAAGTTGTTTTGTTTATGTCCTTGTCTTTTATCCTAACTTGATGATAACCGGATCATAAATCCAACATTGAAAAGATCTTCGCCCCACCTACCTGATCAAACAGATAATTTATCCTTGGTAAGGGGTATTTGTTCTTAATAGTCATTTTGTTCAGTTGTCTATAATCGATACATAGTCTTAGAGTATCGTCTTTCTTTTTCACAAAGAGGACTAGTGCCCCCCATGGTGAAACACTCGGTCTGATATACTCTTTGTCCAACAATTCCTGTAATTGTAATTTTAATTTTGTCAGTTCTGGTAGACTCATTCGATAAGGGTCTTTTGAGATAGGGGTTGAACCATGTAGTAGGTCTATGGAAAAGTCTATTTCCCTTCTGGGAGGTAATTCTGGTATCTCATCCAAAAACATGTCTCTAAATTCACGTAGGACAACAAAGTCTTCTAACTTTTGCTTATCTTCTTTTTCTAATAGATTCGTTACATGGATGGCATAAACTTGGCATCCCTTTCTCATACATTTCTTGAGTTGCACCGTTGAAACTTGTTTGACTGATACAATTTTTTGTATACCTTGGGTTGTTCTAGCAGTGCCAAAATCGTCTTTATAGTTAAGTATCTTTGTATAACAATCTAGTACTTCTTTGTGTTGTTCCAACCAATCCATCCCGATAATCATATCGTAAGATCCTAGTGGTAGGATGTTTAGATTTATTCTTATATTTTGACCATCTAAGCTAAACTCCAAATCAGAAATAAAGTCAACTACTTTCCTTTTAGTACCTATTGCTAGTTGTGCAAGCCATGATCACTTTGCGTGCTTCAATTTCTTAAGTTTATTTGACTCTACTACATCAGGAGTAATATAACTTAACGTAGCTCCAGGGTCAATTGAAACTTAAATTCGAGTGTTATTGATTTTACCTTCGATTTCTACCACCGAAGAATGGTGGTCAACTTGTCGACCATCTATGGTTGCATTTATCCGATGCAGGGTTTTTCCCACATCTCCCACCGTCGAGGCTTCCTGCAAATTATGAACAACAGTTTTGTTTGCTGAAATTAAACATGGACAGTTCCTCCTTAGATGAGGTTCTCCACATTCCCAACACTTTAATGGCTCACGGGAGCTGTCCCCAAACTTATTCGTCCCCAGATTTACTGGTTTATTGCTGCCTTACGGAATTGGATGATTGGAGTGAAAATCCTTTCTCGAAAATCTTTTTGTTGCATTCGGATAAGGAGATGGTTGGTATCCCTTATTCCGTTGGTTCATTTGATCTTGTTTCTTATCCTTCCATGCTTTGGGAAACTCTACCTGTTGTTTATATTGGTCATAGCACATTCATGCTTTCCTAGATACTTCACTCAAGGAGTTGGGGTTATAAAACTCAATTCTGTCTCTGTAGAACTATGGTAAACAACTTAAGAATTGTTGGATTTTTACCTTATCCTCCCGGATGTACGATACGAACCTTAGTAGTTCCAGAAATTTATTTATAAGGTCCTCCATCATCATCTATCCAAGTCGTAACTCATAAAATTCTTTCATTTTCCTTTCATAATAGCTTTCAGAAAGGTATTGTTTCTTGAAATACTTCTTAAAGTTAGACCATTCCAATTGTTTCTCCTTTAGGCCCTTGGCCAATTTCAGGTCTTGCCACCAAATGTTGGCCTTCCCTTTCAGATTGTAGATGGCCATTCTGACCTTTATATTTCTGAAATAGTTGTAGATCTAGAAGTATTTTTTGATGTCCAACAACCATGCCTCAGCTTCTCCTTTCCTGGATTCTCCATTAAAGGTAGTTGGTTTAATCATTTTAAATTCTCCTACAAGGTGGTCTATTTGTTTTCTTTTTCTGTCTGTTTTAGATTTGTCCTCAGCTGAAGGTGTACCTTCAGATGAACTGTCTCCTTTTTCTGTTTCAGGCATAGAATTCTTGGAGGCCCTTTTGCTGTAACATCCCGCTCTGGCACACTGAGCGAACTTATTCTTTGAGGACACTTGCTCACAAGTGATCTGGATTTTTATGCTATTAAAACTTTTGACTTTGATTACGATGTGTTATGGGTTGATGACATGTTGTTTTACTACATTGACATAGACAGGTGCTATTGACTCGGTTTTAATGAGTGTGTAGGGTTTTGGACCTTGAGGATGCAGAGGCATCAATGGAACCCCTTGGACTCTAGATCGAGTCAGGGAGCGTGCCTTTGGGGTTTGATTGTTTTACTGTGATATTAGTGCATCTGACTAGATGATATGATGTGGATATGTTCTAACATGATTTGTTGATGATGCAGGCTGACGATAGCTTACCGACCAGACTCACATATGGAGTAAAGGGGTCACACACGACTACCATAGATGTTGAGGGAGAGGTGTGGACAACAACCCTTCCATATCCTACTAGCACTCTCGTCGTGGCTTGAACTGTAGGTTAACGATTACCTAGTTTGAGAGGACCCACGATGCCATGAGGGCAGACTACAATAGTTGCTCACAATGATACTAAGGGGCACGCAATAAGGTGAGGGTCGTATTCCTTAGAGGCCCTTAGTCTCCCACAATTTCACCTGGCGGAGTGCTGACTCCAGGGGTTATTGATGTCTACCAATTAGTCAAGAGGCGAGTGGCACCCTTGGAGCATGTGGTGCATCCTGAAGGGCACGTCACGCAAGAAAAATGGAGACTGGCAAGTGGCACCCTTAGAGCACATAGTGCATCCTAAAGGGCACATCGCACAAGGGAATAGATGAGGTGAGTGGCACCCTTGGAGCACCTAGTGCGTCCTGAAGGGCACGTCGCGTTGATGATGATAGAGGGATAAACCTAGATGGCCCTAAGACAAATAACATGTTAAGAAATTTTAAAACAATTTCCCCAAATAAATGTCGCCCAGTACAAAATGTAAGTTCTAAGTCTAAACTTACGCTAGGGGTAAAATTTTCTCTACCTTTAAAAAAAATAAAATAAAATAAATAGATGAAATCAAATAAAATAATAAAATTTAAAATAAAAACCACTTAAATAATAATTATGATCTTCATAAAATTTTGTAACATGAAGGGAGTAAGAAATTAATTTATTCATAAGAAATAAAATCTGTGGTTAAAAAATGTAAAGAGGGAATTAATTATTTTATCTTTTGATAATTTAAAATATACTAAATTAATGATAAAAGGGAAAAGGGGTTAAATTCCACACCTGCCTTTTTGAGTTCTAAGTAAAAAGGGAAAGAGGGAAAATCAAAAATAGGAAACTAGGGAAAAGAAGTAACTTAAAAAGGGAAAAAGAGGAACTTAAGGGAAAAAGCAGGAAGTCAACTTAGTAAAGAATCTACATTTAAGAGCTTCTAATTTTAAACTGAATTAGCAATTTCATAATGGGGAAAGCCTTTAAAACCTATAAGGGAATTTAGGGACACGTAGGAGTGATTCTAGGAGTAACTCTAGGTGGGTGAGGGAAATAAGATAATTAATTAATTAAAGAAAATAATTAATGGAGGAATGTAGGGGATGGGTGACATTTGTACGGAGAAGAATTTTTTAGGAATTTATTTTAAAACTTTAATTACATGATATTTTAGGAAAGAAAGGCAGATCGAAACTCTATAATATGAAGGAAGGAGAAGGATGAGGATCATCTTTTGTTTGAATAACGTTACACTGCAGAATTATCGACTTGACTGATTTACTTGTGGGAGTTGGGATACCCAGCTCAGAGAGGAGTGGTGGCTCGGCCTTGCGAGGCGAGATGGGAGCTAGAAAAAATATTTGGATAGTGTGTGTGGTCCCTTTGTGGCTTGAGAGGCTAAGGGGGAAGAAGAGTACCCCTAGCATTGGTTGGGAGGTACCGGTGAGGTCTTGACGGTCGGCGAGCGGGAGTTGCATGGAACGAGGGACGTCATTCGAAGTGGGCGATCAGGAAATGGTACGCTCTTTTATTTTGTAGAGTAGAATGCATTAGGACTTATGCTTGGATCTACATATTGATTGTAAATGGATTGGATGTTTAGATTGATAGCGAACCCCTTTTTCTTAGTCTAACTGATTGTTGGGTTGATTGATTTCCCATGGCCTTCATCCCCGTATGACTCGACAGCCATGTGGTTTGACTGTGACCCATGCGATTGTTTGCTTTCTGTCCCTAGCACGCCAGTCCTCGCCTAAGTAGTCAGTCAGGAGCCTGATCTACGGTCATCGACTTAGCGTTAAAATACCTATGGATCTCAATGCCCTACTTTTTTGTGCAAGGATGGTGAAGACAAGGACGAACCCATCCGTCATCTACCTCTGTGGTTCATCCTTGGCTGATTGTTGGTCTTGACCCGTGTGAACCCATACTTAATCTATGTTTAATGATGTGTCTGTGTGTTACTTAATTCCTTGTGGTGTATGATATTCCCCAACATTGATAGTTCCAACCAAGATATGACGAATATCGTTCAGTTTACAGTGATTTTATACTTATTGTGTGACTGCTCAATCCATATTTATGACAGCGATATTCATTGATACCTATGTTTTTACCAACAAAATTACATTATGATTTACGGATGAATTATTTAAATCAAGTATGGGTAATTATAGGCCTACGATTATAGGTTTTTAGTCTACGATTTTCTTCTTGGTTAAGGCAGAGAGTAGACACTAAGCTCTGCATGTTTTATGCCTGCTTCTCTTTTTATAACCAAACAATATCCGGTCTAATGACCAGCGTTTCAAATCCTTCAATAACAGCATACTCGTTTCCTGTTTGACAGTGAAGTTCCACCATTTTTGGCAACAAGCTTAATCTTGTTGACCACGAATTGACCCTTGATTTCATCACACTCTTCAGACTGTCGTATTCACCTCTTGAGGGAAATTCCTTGTTTGACTGCAATTGAATCTTAGTACTGCATTGATTTTGGGCATTTTACCCGAGATATATGGTTAAAATTCAGCTAAATCTTATGTTAATCCGATTAAACTAGAGAGTTAATGCCAGCGTAGTATTATCGGAAAGATGCTTTATTCCCAGGTTTTAACTTTCCTCGTATGTATATTTAGCAATGCTTTAGCTCCCTAAGCAATGTCCAGCTTGTATATAATCTCTGTTTTGTGAAATTTTTGTTTTCTTGGACTGATGACTATGTAGTCTGCAGTGTTTACAATGTTGGTTTTGATCGTTGTTGTTAGTTCTCAAATCAATGTGTTGACCTACAGTTAGAATCTCATCTAAGTGCTTGTTGTTAGCCAATATTTTATGATTGTGTTATCATGTAACCCTATTCCTTTTATCCATACTATCATCAGATAAATTAGATGCCAATAGATTCCCGAGTATGCATGCTCGATGTCAAACATCATAGCTTAAGTTGCATTTACCCATGTCAAGTACATATTCATGAATGTTTCGATCAACAGCCTGACAATGCAAAACTACTTTGGTAGCATGGTTGATTATATATACTTAACTTCCAACATTTCTATTAAACACATGTAATTAAGTGCTTCAGAATCATAAAACTATATAAATTATTAAAATACCACTTGACGAGCTGTTGGAACTTGAAACCGTGATGAGATCCAAACTCTGAATGAGTTGATTGTTAATGCCCAGGTTTGTAACATGATTAAATGCAGAGGAAGGTTTTGGAAGATGCATGCAAGATTAATGCCTAATTTAGCAAAGCTCACCACTTATGTTTAGCATGTGTTACAATTGGATAAGGGCATTTTTAATTTCCCAAGGAAGCTTACTAATTTTCTACAATTGTTAGACCCAAGTGACTACTGTAATTTCATTTTAATTTAGCATGTGAATGTGGATGGCCGACCTAACTTAATTTGTGAGCCAACTCGTGTATTGAAGTGCCATTCTTTGGTAAAATGGAATCGATCTGTTCAATAATATGTGTGTTTATATTTGATGATTCTTTCTTTATTAGAATACTTACTTAAAGGTGAAGAAATATAGAAGAGGTTATGTGATTGAATCTTGAAGATTATATGAATTGAATTTTAATAATAACTATCTCTTAAGGATGTTAATTGAAGTTTTTAAAACGGTGACCTTAGTAATTGGCTATTTAATTGTAATGATTGGTAACACCTTATATCTCACATTATTGTACATACTTCTTACATCTGCACCAGCATGTGACTTCTTATTATCATTTCATCAATGATTTTATTAGTTTCATATAATGGATACATAATGTAAAAGTGTTGTCAAAATTCATGTATTGCTTAAGCAGATTGAGTTCTTATGGGTTCTCATAATGATTATGTAATTATAGCTTCTCTTTACATACTCTTAGAAGATATTCCATAAAAACAAGATGTACAATTAAGCTGCTTGAGATTAAAATTGTATTTCCACTCAGGATTTATGATTCCTTATGAGATGTCTCTTTACTCTTTTACACTCATTGTTGCTTGAAAAATGATAAGTATAGTAGAATGTCTTATTGTGCCATGAATAATTGATGATTAGGTGAGATTGTTGATCAGAGTTGGGATTGTGGTTTATGTTGGATTAGTGGGATGTAGACACCTCCTTGTTCCTCAGAACAGTTGCCAGCCCTGATACCTTAAATGGTCAAAATCGATGTGAACATGGGCTTGAGCGTTTCTTATGTGTCCTGGAGGTCCTAACCACTGCAGGGTAGGATGGGCGGGTAGTCAATATTATTTTTTCGTCGGTTGAATGTCGTTCATTGCTTCTAGATGCTTGATGTGAATCTTAGGTCATTATGTTGTGTAACACCCTATTTCCCCCAGTTTGTAAAAATAACTGGACTGGCCCAGAACTGTGGAAAACTCAGAAATGTGAATATGTGATGTGAATGGACCTTGTGGAAAAGGTCGATGAAT
>JZKD02S1939322.1:145055-172426 GCA_000966675.3 Picea glauca
CGCACACCCCTTAAACAAAAAAAAAAATTGCACCTGTTCTCAGAGTTGTTGTCGTAACGAGGAGGTCATTACATAATGGTATCAGAGCAGGTCATTACATAATGGTATCAGAGCAAGATAATTATGTATATTTCTTGCAGGATAATTTGATTTCATATCTAGATGAAATATTTATTTCCTTAAATAAAGGTAAATAATTGCATTCCATTGTATTCTTTTGGTTTAAATCTTTCTATGGTTGATGATTCCATATCAGTGGGGATGGACAATGGCTTGGTGCAATTCATGGTGAATGCATCATTTTATTTCTTCTATTGGTTTATTCATGGTATCATATTCAATTCTATTAATTTGGTTTATTGAGTGAGTAATTGTTGTTGTAGAGTCTGGGAAGGCGATTGGTGATGATACATAGATATTGCAAACATAAAGAGATGAAAATATAGAGAAGACAATGGGTGAGTCAGTATTTTATACTACAAAATAATATTATTGTTTTCCAATGATATGTTATTATTTTACCCAATGATATGTTGGTTTACTAAACAATGATTTTTCCTTTTGGAATTGTTCCCAACATATTATCCTATAGTTGATGGGTTTGAAATTCATCTTTAACTATAATTTTGATAAGATTTTGTTTGTGTTGATATATTTATAATGTAGGAGGCTTATTCTTCGTGGTTGGTGCAAAAAAAATGTTGGAAGGTCTATGATGATGTTCGTCAATATCGGACATTATCACAATTGATCGTTATGGATGGTTCCAATTGCCACCCATGTATTTTTTCAGGTGATGTACTCCTTGCTATAATTTTATAGTTGTTAATTCCATTTCTCTTATTATTACTATAGCTTTTTTATTTTGGTTTATTCGCAGAAAATAAAGGTGCTCAGCATAGAGAACAAATATGTGAGATGGATTATTCTTCCTTAAAGAAAGGTAAATCATCACATTCCATGCGCAGTGTTTTGGTTTAAATTCTTATCTTGTTGATTCCATATGAGTGGGGGGTGCCAATGGCATAGTTCTATGTATATTTAATCCATCATTTTACTTTTATTTTATTTTTATTTTATTTAAACTACTAATCTCGATTTTTTCTTTCTTTCAGGTGAAGAATGAAGATTGGAGGAAAGACTTAATATAGAAAATGAGAAAAGGCGTTGATAATTTATTTATTTTTACCTTTTGTTTTCCTTTGTTTTATATAGTT
This sequence comes from Picea glauca, assembly GCA_000966675.3. Lineage (NCBI taxonomy): Eukaryota > Viridiplantae > Streptophyta > Pinopsida > Pinales > Pinaceae > Picea > Picea glauca. The sequence goes on from JZKD02S1939322.1 coordinate 146,273, forward strand.
TAAGCATGGCCATGCTTTGATTTGTTTTTTGTGTTAATGTTTTTTTAGTTGTTTTTTTATTTTTTATTTTTTATTTTTTATTTTTTATTATCTTCTTTGGTTTGGTTTTTGTTTGGTTTGTTGGAGAGAAAAGGAAGGTGATGTGCGGTGGGATGTGATTGGTTGTTTATACGTGAAGAAAGGTGAATAATCCCCACGGATGGTCAGGTTCGAGTAAGAATGCAAGAATAAAGAGATGGTGAATACATAGATATTACAAACGTAAAGATATGCAAATATAGAGAAGACAATGGGTGAGTCATTATTTTATCCAACAAAATAATATTATTGTCTTCCAATGATGTGTTATTGTTTTACCCAATGATATGTTGGTTTACTCCACAATGATTTTTCTTTTTGGAATTGTTCCCATGTATTATCATATAGTTGATGGGTTTGAAATTCAGCTTTATCTATAATTTTGTTAATAATTTGTTTGGGTTGATATCTTTATAATGTAGGAGGCTTATTCTTCATGGTTGGTGCAACAAAAGTGTTGGTAGGTTTATGTTGATGTTCGTCAACATTGAAGGCTATCATGATAGATTGTTTTGAATGGTTCCAAATTCCACGCATGTATTTTTGTAGGTTCTTTACTCCTTGCTATCATTTATAGTTGTTAATTCCATTTCTCTTATTATTACTATAGCTTTGTAATTTGGTTTATTCGCGGAAAATAAAGGTGCTCAGCATAGCATACAAATATATGAGATGGGATTATTGTTCCTTAAAGAAAGGTAAATCGTCACATCCCAGCCATAGTGTTTTGTTTTAAATGGTTCTCTTCATGATTCCATATGAGTGGGGGATGCCAATGGCATCGTTCTATGTATGTTTAATGCAATGTTTTTCTTATATTTTATTGTATTGTATTTAAACTAGTAATCTTGATTTTTTCTTTCTTTCAGGTGAAGAATGAAGATTGGAGGAAAGACTTGATATAGAAAAGGAGAAAAGGAGTTTATAGATTTGTTTTTTCTTTTTTTTGTAGACATCAATCATGGCCATGATTTATTTTATTTTTTGTGTTAATATTTTTTCAGCGGTTTTTTTTTTATTGTCTTTTTTGGTTTGGTTTTGGTTTGCTTTGTTGGAGAGAAAACGAAGGTGATGTGCAGTGAGAAGAAATGAGATGATATTGGTTTTTGTTACATGAAGAAAGGTGAATAATCCCAAAGAATTCGGGGATGGCAAGGTCGAGTATGTATGTAAGTTTCTTTTGTCGTTTTGTTTGTTTATTATTTAAATTGGTATGTGGTTTATTGATGATCTCTTTGGTAGATCTATTATTTTAACTTTGTAGCGAGTCATTACAACTTTACAGTATAGAAAGTTTGAGTGAGGAAGAAATGTGGAACAATACAAACAACAAGAGATGCAAATGCTTGGAAGAGGATGGATGAATTATGTTTATTTCTTGCAGGATAATTTGATTTCATATCTATATGGAATATTTATTTTCTTAAATAAAGGTAAATCATCATATTCCATCGTATTCTTTTGGTTTAAATCTTGCTACGATTGATGATTCCATATCAGTGGGGATGGACAATGGCTTGGTGCTATTCATGGTCAATGTATCATTTTATTTCTTCTATTGGTTTATTCATGGTATCATATTCAATTTTATTAATTTGGTTTATGGAGTGATTATTTTTTGTTGTAGAGTATGGGAAGGCGATTGGTGATGATACATAGATATTGTGAACATAAAGAGATGAAAATATAGAGAAGAAAATGGGTGAGTCATTATTGTATCCTACAAAATAATATTATTGTTTTCCAATGATATGTTATTGTTTTACCCAATGATATGTTGGTTTACTCCACAATGATCCTTTTGGAATTGTTCCCAACGTATTATCATATAGTTGATGGGTTTGAAATTCAGCTTTATCTATAATTTTGATAAGATTTTTTTTGGGTTGATATCTTATAATGTAGGAGGCTTATTCTTCATGGATGGTGCAAAAAAAATCTTGGAAGTTCTATGATGATGTTCGTCAACATCGAACATTATCACGATTGATCGTTATGGATGGTTCCAAATGCCACCCATGTATTTTTGCAGGTGATGTACTCCTTGCTATCATTTTATAATTGTTAATTCCATTGATCTTATTATTACTTTCATAATATAGAAAAGGAGAAAAGACATTCATAATTTTTATTTTTTTTGCTTTGTTTTGTAGACATTAAACATGGGCATGCTTTGATTTTTTTTGTGTGTTAATCTTTATTAGATGTTTTTTTTATTATATTTTTTGTTTGGTTTTGGTTTGGTTTGTTGGAGAGAAAAGTAAGGTGATGTGTGGTGGGAATAAGGAGATGGGATTGTTTGTTGATACATGAAAAAAGGTGAATAATCCCAATGGAGTCGGAGATAGGAAGTTTGAGTAAGAATGTTAGTTTCATTCATCATTTTATTTGTTTATTATTTTATTTGTTATATGTTTTATTGAGAAATACAAACAACAAGGGATGAAAATGCAAAGAAGAGGATGGGTGAGTTGTATTTATTTATTGAAATATAATTTGATTCCATTACTTGATAACATATTTCTTTCCCTAAATAAAGGTAAATTATTATATCCCATCTGTAGTCTTTTGGTTTAAATCCTTCTATGTTTTATGATTCCATATCACTTGGATGGCCAATGGCGTGGTGCTATTTATGGTTAATGCATTGTTTTATTTATATTTTATTTTATTTCTTGTATGGTTTATTCATGGTATCATATTCAATTCTAGTAATTTGGTTTATGGAGTGAGTAATTGTTGTTGTAGAGTCTAGGAAGGCGATTGGTGATGATACATAGATATTGCAAACATAAAGAGATGAAAATATAGAGAAGACAACGGGTGAGTCATTATTGTATCCTACAAAATAATATTATTGTTTTCCAATGATATGTTATTGTTTTACCCAATGATATGTTGGTTTACTGCACAATGATTTTTCCTTTTGGAATTGTTCCCAGCGTATTATCCTATAGTTGATGGGTTTGAAATTCATATTTATCTATAATTTTGATAATATTTTGTTTGGGTTGATATCTTTATAATGTAGGAGGCTTATTCTTCATGGTTGGTGCAAAAACAATGTTGGAAGGTTTATGATGATGTTCGTCAACATTGAACATTATCACGATTGATCATTATGGATGGTTCCAAATGCCAGCCATGTATTTTTCCAGGTGATGTCCTCCTTGCTATCATTTTATAGTTGTTAGATCCATTTCTCTTATTATTACTATAGTTTTTGTATTTTTGTTTATTCGCAGAAAATAAAGGTGCTCAGCATAGAGAACAAATATATGAGATGGGATTATTGTTCTTTACATAAAGGTAAATCATCACATTCCATCTGTAGTGTTTTGGTTTAAATGCTTCTCTTGATGATTCCATATGAGTGGGGATGCCAATGGAATAGTTCTATGTATCTTTAATGCATCGTTTTACTTTTCTTTACTTTTATTTTATTTAAACTAGTAATCTTGATTTTTTTTTCTTTCAGGTGAAGAATGAACATTGGAGGAAAGACTTAATATAGAAAAGGAGAAAATGTGTTTATAATTTATTTATTTTTACCTATTGTTTTTTCTTTGTTTTATATACTTTAAGCATGGCGATGCTTTGATTTGTTTTTTTTTGTTAATGTTTTTTTAGTTGTTTTTTTATTTTTTATTTTTTATTATCTTTTTTGGTTTGGTTTTTGTTTGGTTTGTTGGAGAGAAAAGGAAGGTGATGTGCGGTGGGATGTGATTGGTTGTTTATACATGAAGAAAGTTGAATAATCCCAATGGATTTAGGGATGGTCGGGTTCAAGTAATAACGCAAGCATAAAGAGATGTTGAATACATAGATATTACAAACATAAAAAGATGCAAATATAGAGAAGACAATGGGTGAGTCATTATTTTATCCAACAAAATAATATTATTGTTTTCCAATGTTATGTTATTGTTTTACCCAATGATGTGTTGGTTTACTCCACAATGATTTTTCTTTTTGGAATTTTTCCCACTTATTATCATATAGTTGATGGGTTTGAAATTCAGCTTTAATAATAATTTTGATAAGATTTTGTTTGGGTTTATATATTTATAATGTAGAAGGTTTATTCTTCATGGTTGGTGCAACAAAATTGTTGGCAGGTTTATGTTGTTGTTCGTCAACATCTAAGATTTTTATGATTGATTGTTTTGAATGGTTCCAAATGCCACCCATGTAGTTTTGAATGGTTCCAAATGCCACCCATGTAGTTTTGAACGTGTTGTACTCCATTCTATCATTATATTGTTGTTAATTCCATTTTTATTATTATTACTATAGATTATTTAAATTGGTTTATTCGCAGAAAATAAAGGTCCTCAACATAGAGAACAAAGATATGAGATGGGATTATTGTTCCTTAACGAAAGGTAAATCATCACATTTCATCCATAGTGTTTTGGTTTAAATACTTCTCTTGATGATTCCATATGAGTGGGGGATGGTCAATGGCATAATTCTATGTGTGTTTAATGCATCATTTAACTTGTATTTTATTTTCTTGTATTTAAACTAGTAGTCTTGATTTTTTCTTTCTTTTAGGTGAAGAATGAAGATTGGAGGAAAGACATAATATAGAAAAGGAGAAAAGGCATTTGTATTTTTTGTTTTTTTGTTTTTATCTATTTGTTTATGATTTGTTTTATAGAATTTAAGCATGGCCATGCTTTGATTTTCTTTTCGTGTTAATGGTTTTTTAGCTGTTTTTTTATTTATTTTTTATTATCTTTTTGTGTTTGGTTTTGGTTTGGTTTGTTGGAGAGAAAAGGAAGCTTATGTGCGGTGGAAAGAAAGGATATGTGATTGGTTGTTGATACATGAAGAAAGGTGAATAATCCCAATGGAGTCAGAGATGGGCAAGTTGGAGTAAGAATGTAAGTTTCATTCATCATTTTATTTGTTTATTATTTTAATTATCATATGGTTTATTGATGTTCTCTTTGCCAGCTCTATTAATTTTCTCTTTGTAGCGAGCCATTAAAAATTTAGAGTCTACAAAGATTGATTGATGAAGAAACGTTCAACAATACAACAACAAGAGATGAAAATGCAAAGAACAAGATGGGTGAGTTGTGTTTATTTTCTTGAAAGATAATTTGATTTCATCACTGGATAACATATTTATTTCCCTAAATAAAGGTAAATCATTATATCCCATTCATAGTCTTTTGATTTAAATCCTTCTATGGTTTATGATCACTAGGGATGGCCAATGGAGTGGTGTTATTTATGGTTAATGCATCATTTTATTTATATTTTATTTTATTTCTTGTATGGTTAACTCATGGTCCCATATTCAATTCTACTAATTTGGTTTATCGAGTGACTAATGGTTTTTGTAGCATCTAGGAAGGAGACTGGTGATGATACATAGATATTGCAAACATAAAGAGATGTAAATATAGAGAAGACAATGGGTGAGTCATTAGTTTATCCTACAAAATAATATTATTGTTTTCCAATGATATGTTATTGTTTTACCCAATGATATGTTGGTTTACTCCAAAATTATTTTTCTTTTTGGAATTGTTCCCACATATTATCATATAGTTGATGGATTTGAAATTCATCTTTATCTATAATTTTGATAAGATTTGTTTTGGTTGATAACTTTATAATGTAGGAGGCTTATTCTTCATCGTTGGTGCAACAAAAGTGTTGGCAGGTTTATGTTGATGTCTGTCCACATCGAAGGTTATCATGATCAATCGTTTTGAATGCTTCCAAATGACACCCACATATTTTTGAAGGTGTTTTACTCCTTGCTATCATTTTATAGTTGTTAATTCCATTGCTATTATTATTACTATAGCTTTTGTAATTTGGTTTATTCACAAAAAATAAACGTGCTCAACATAGAGAACAAATATATGAGATGGGATTATTGTTCCTTAAAGAAAGTTAAATCATCACATTCCAGTCGTAGTGTTTTGGTTTAAATTATTCTCTTCACTATTTTTTATGAGTGGGGGATTCCAATGGCATAGTTCTATGTGACATCCCCAAAAATAAAGTATTTCTGAAATTTAAAATTTGCTGGAAAATTATTCTGTTTTTAGTAAATTCAAATTTGGAAAATTTTTGCCATTTATTGCAATTTTGAATTTCAAATTTGATAAATTGTAATAAATTATTATGACTGTTGGGCAGAGATCTGATTTGACCTAACTAACTATTTGACTCTGACACTTGTATGAAAACAAAATATTTTATATTATTGCAGGAGGACAAATGGAATGATCGTGTTAAAATCAGTTGACCATGGGTCCATGAGTGGGGAACATGTTGGAACCACCTCTGGGATGATTGTTACAAGTGGAAAATCAGATATTTGACCATTGGCAGCCCCTGAAAATCAGGGATTTAGAAAGATGTTAAAATTCCCAAGGGAGGGAAAGAAAGACCTAGGCAAAAACATTTTGGAATAAGATAACATATGTGAGCAGGCAGGACGCTGCCAAGTATGTGAGGGGAAAAGGAATTACCTCTTGTTGTTATGATCACCGTTTTTCTGAAGTGTGAGGCAAGAAGGAGTATGCTAAGGAAAATAATTTATGACTGCTTGTTGTTATGAGCACTCCCTGCTGAGTGTGAGGCAAGAAGAATTTTTTCTAAAGTTGAACGACATTGTTGAGGAGGAGTTCCAAGTTGACCCTCATGGATTCATGGTCAGGCTAGTGGGTGAACAGGATAAGTGATTCGGTTTCCCTATTCTATGGTTGGGAGGAACGTGGTTGTTTTCCTTTGTCTTCCCACGAACTGGTTCAGATATGTAAATCTTCCCCTTCTTTTTTCGAATGATTGTGTGTATCTGATATTATGCATCTAGTTGCGCTAAGTGGAAATAATTTCCATGGATGAAATCTGCTTGTTGTATGAAGTTTATAATCAATGACTAAATTATGGGAATGGTTTCTCCTTAAACTAAAATTCTAGGCAGAACTATCTATGTACAAATTAACTTGAAAGAACAGATCCGTCTACAGGAGTATGATTATTTTTGTAACTGAAATATTAGACAGATCTATCTATTGAATAATTGGAGTTGAGTAAGTCTGTACATATATATATAAGTTTATGTGTATCTCTGTAATTAATTTTTTTAGAAAATTGTATCACTTAGCAGAGACTTCCTTTCTAATACCACTTGGGATGAGGAGAAATACGAGACAACATGGATCTTATGGAACACACACACACACACACACACACACACACACACACATATATATATATATATTTAATTATCGGAGTTGAGTAAGTTTGTACATATATGTATAAGTTTATGTGTATCTCTGTAATTAAATTTTTTAGAAAATCATATCACTTAACATAGACTTCCTTTCTAGTACCACTTGGGATGAGGAGAAATACGAGACAACATGGATCTTATGGAACATATATATATATATATATATATATATNTATTATTATTTTGGAAACTGTAAAGGCGTTACAGCAAACCTGAAGTGGACTATCTACAACAGAAATAGTTAATATTATATATGTTTGTTCATGTATTTTATGAAACATATATTGATCAATAGTATGTATCAACCACATGTAAACGAAATGCTAGATGCGTAAAGATCGACGAAGTTGAAAGTAGAAAATCTGGAACCCTTTTTTATATATCATATCAGACGCTAGAATCGAAAGCACAATCCTAGAAATTTCCACCTGTCATGAGATCACATACATTTGGGTATTCATAGTCTGTGGAGAAATTCAAATCTATGTAAACCTTTAAAGAAATATGGAAATTAATATAGGAGTACTATACTCATTTACATCTATACAAAACCATGACTGTGGATTTTATAAAGAAGTTGTAGAAGTTGTCGGCAGTGCGACTGTTAACAATGTGGAAAAGAATTACTCATGTGAAATGAGGTCATTATAGATACATAGTTACGCATACAATATATGTATATATACAGGGGTATGTGCATACAAATTAATGTATAATTTATTCTAGATAAGAGAATTTTAATGCCTGACACCAGAAAAATTTATGAATAAAGGGTTTCACTATTAAGTATCTGAAATAGATCAGTGTATAGTTCTGCCCTTCCCTGTAAATTGAATCATGACTATCTAACTCGAATAGCTTGAAAATACTGTGGTGTAGAGACTAGTAAAATAAATCACAACCTCCGAATAATAGGAAGGAGACTACACCACTTTTGTAGTCAAAATATAAAGATATGTACATCTAAAGATTCGGATTAAACAATATTAAATACAGAACGTCGGATTGATAACCAACATCACCAAGATTCCTCTAAATCCTTCAGGAACCTCTCTTACTGGAAACAAGAATACCTTTCTGAGCAGAGCTTGATTTAATCCAACGCAGCATCTACGTAAACCTATTAAAGAACAAGGCGTTTAAATTTTAGTAACAGACAGAGATCAAACCAAACTCAAAATTTTACCATTCATGTAAGACAACGAAATTACCCAATTGACAGAACCTTTACTTATCTTGGAATTTGCATGGGTTCCTTCCAAATCCCAGTCGTGACTCATCAACGAACCGAAAGGGGAAGAGTGATCTTGATCAACTAATGGGTACTCTCGCATCAAACAGGGCCCCATCATTAGTCACTTTATCCAGTCCAAAAGAAGGATTTTACAAGAAATAAGATTTTTGTAATGTACAGTAGTCCTGACACCAATTCGAGGAAACATTAAAGAGTGGACGAGTATAATTAGATATATAGAAGAATAAACGAGATACAGAAAAATACTATGCATGGCCTTCGTAACAAAATAAAATCAATACATAGTCACTATGAGAACGCTTAATCTTAAACACGGGAATCGATGTTTAAAGAAAAATTTAACACGAAATAATATAGATACCCCTCTCCATAATGAAAGACCACATCCAGTCAATACAGATCCCACAATTTGTTTACCAGTTGCATGATATAAGACTCACGAACCCGAGAGGTATCGCTAATTCGAAAGCTACAGAAGAAAATTATGAATAATTTTATTCGGCCTTGTACCTTGAAGTTACAGATTATTGGTGAGGATCAACAGAGCTAGGTTGGGAAACATTATTTTTTAAACACCACACGGAGAATAACCAATATCGACAGGTCATCAGAGCCTAGGAAGGAAAACTCATTTCACTTGGACAAGAACACATCACATTACAACATGGTTTGTATTCTAACAAATCTACTTCTGGAATGGAACCCGAGAGGGTTCCGCAAAGACTCAGTACCACTTGAAGATACAGAAAAGTGAAGCCGAGCGAGGAAACGACAAGTCCTAAAGGAAGCTACCCACGGAATACCTCAAAAGCACTAAGAAAGAAGAAGAACTCGAGCTCTAATCTATAACCAGAGAAGCAGTGTTAGTGTGAAACTTACCATGCTATTGGGTAACGATGTTGCCTCCATCAAATGGCAGTCCTCATAGTTGTCTTTCCTTCATCAAGAAAATAGAGTCACATAGATAGGTTTTCGAAGAACCCCTCACGACAGAAAAAAAAATCTAATAGCCTAAAGGACTTGCTCCTCGTAGAGTGAATGTTGTTGGTATGAAAGACCATGTGATGAAGAATATTTTATGCATCCACAGTGGACGATGGGTCAGGTGATGGCCTCGACATCTGCATACACCCTGCCCCATTAATGGCCTAGCCAGGATTTAACCCACGTCTGACCGATCTCTCCCCTTCACATTTAATGGGTTATGGACACCTTTAACCCTAACCATTATGAACTCAGTTAATATGATATTCAATGGAAGTTTCAGGTAGGGCGCGTGGAGCCGAACGAGTTTCTAGTGTGAACTTTGGGTATAGAAATCATTACACTGAATTTTACCTAGGGAGCCTTCCCTAATCCACCATCTCTATCTGAATGCCTTAGGAAAATAGGTCTAATAATTCTTGTGATAAAACACTTCGCAGAGGCGTAATAACCCAACCCCTTACCCTCGTCCTTGTTACATAAGTTGTTTAATCAAGCATTACGGGTCAAATGTACACATAAGGCTTAGGGCCATAAGTCCCGAGATCATTGTAGTTTTAAGCCTATTATATGGCTTTATATACTTATATAGATATAAAGGTGATCAATATGACTGAAGGACTATAGATGATTATTGAAATGCAGAGTATGTATATCTTGTATTTTTAAGTTGGGTTCTAATGTTATAATGTTAGTAATGTATATTGACATCAACCCAGACTATAGTAAATTTGTTTAGAGTTAAACAGGAAATATAAAGGGCTACTGTCTTTCAATTATGAACCCATTTAAGAATGAACGCATGAGCAAATTTATTTATTTTTTACAGATTTTGAGGTTCATTACATTCTATGTATGTTTAATGCAATGTTTTGCTTATATTTTATTGTATTGTATTTAAACTAGTAATCTTGATTTTTTCTTTCTTTTAGGTGAAGAATGAAGATTGGAGGAAAGAATTAATATAGAAAAGGAGAAAAGGAGTTTATAGATATGATTTTGATTTGTTTTGTAGACATCAATCATGCCCGTGCTTTATTTTATTTTTTGTGTTAATATTTTTTCAGCGGTTTTTTTTAATTGTCTTTTGTGGTTTGGTTTTGGTTTGGTTTGTTGGAGAGAAAATGAAGGTGATGTGCAGTGAGAAGAAAGGATGTGAGATTGTTTTTTGTTACATGAATAAAGGTGAGTAATCCCAAAGAAGACGGGGATGGCAAGGTCAAGTACCTCATGGAAGTTCTCAACATGATAGGCTCTATACCATAAACACCCAAATCCTCTAATATCCTCAAGAAAAAAATTGAAAAAGGATCAACCTAAGATGAGGGAACCTAGATTTTTAATCCACCAAAAGAAAATTTAATGCCCCCCCACCCCAATATGACATTCTATTTTCTAATACATTACATTGTTAAAATAATCTCCTAATAGGCAACCTCATCTTCATTAAGACTATAAATGTTTAGAACTATGACCTTTTTATATAGATCGTGGGAGTATTAAGATACTCCAAAATTTGAATTAAAATAATAGAAGTTATAACATGCTAAAAGACTATCCCTCCATCCATTTATTAGACCTCCCTTATGACCTCTATCATCTACATAAATGAATTTCCAACCCCCAAACAAACTTTCTAGGTTAGAAGCTATATATCAATATTGTGAGACCCAATAAGACTTTCTAGGAAAAACAATTTAACGAGGCTACCCATGCCTGTATATCTAAAAGATAGCCAAATCATGGGTCACCCCCTATTGGGGTATTATTTTCTCTAAGAAACTCTAGTATAGAATGTTATTTTCCAATCAACATTTCATAATCATCCATTTATTTTACAATGAAAAAGTTAGAATTTATACCTATTTCAAGCTCATTTTTCCCTTTCTCTTCAAAACTTCCCAATTCTCCCTCAATCCCCCCACTAGCATCACCTAAACCCTATTTATTGTCCCTCAAGTTACCTTTTACAAAAATTTCCTTCCATTTTAGAATGCTAGAATCATAAGAAGTTCTCTTTAAAGAACACCCACCCACCCCAATTGGATATTATAAACCCTACTTCTTAGGTTGAATCTCCCCAACAAGTATACCCAAAGACAAAAACATACCCTTAAATTTATCCCCAATAGAATTCAAAGCCACATTTTGTCCATAAACAAAAAAAAGGAACGTATTTAAGTCTTTTATGGACTCCCCACCTTCCAAATGTTTCATATTCTAGTCATGTTTCCCTTCCACTATTAGTGAAACACGCACAAATGAACATGAATTCCCTCTTGACCTTTCAACAAAGTGTTTATAACCTCCTCCCTTATACCAATAACCTCCTCTCTTCCTCAACTCTTCAAGGTAGAATTTTCATTTTTGATCTCCAATCCTTCTATAATATGAGTAGAAAAAATTGATTTTGAAGTTTTTAGATTTTATTGGAGTCCTTCCCCCACCTATCACTTGATCCTTTTGAATCTAGAAATTTTTTCAAAACAAAAATGCATAATATTGAGCTAAATGGCCATATATATGACATCTTATACATGTCAAAGGAACCCATGAGTATTCCAAAGGCTTTGAAAGAGAACAGCCCCCTTTCACAATGCCATTTTAGTAGCTAGCCCTTATCTTAAGTCAATCCCCACAAGTATTTGAGCTACCAAGTAATATCCATATGAAGGAAATTCATGTCCACTTCAAAAAATGTTCCAAGAGCATAACCATTTTCTTCAAAAACCACAAGTGACCAAAAATCCAAAGGAAGACTTGGAAATTTCACCCAAACCAAAGTTGTATCAGATATTTTATAGAAAGAGTAAAAAATGCATTCCATTGTTTGAGTACGAGTGTAATTGAGTTCCATTTATGATGCAAAGAAAAAACCTTATTTGAGTTCTCCAGTTGCATGAAGAGAAATTCAATCCATTCTTTAGACATGTTGAAATTTTTTAGAATATAACCAAATCTTAGATTCCATTCAACATTTATCCACTCCCTCAAATAAGACTCTCCCAATTTTTTAACATGGAATATACCAACAAGGGATCAAGAATCCATCTCTACAACCTTTTGTTTTTTGATATCCTCACCAAGAACTAACTTAATGGGTGAGGTATTTTTCTTTACACATTTCATCCTTTTCCTTCAGCTAGAGTCCTTATCAAATATTCCACCATTGGACTTTATACCTATATTGATTTATCCTCCCTTCAATTATGCCTTCTATCGATCCTTTTCTTCCATCCTTTTATCTATATTAACCACCTTATTCCTCTCTTCCTCCAAAAACAAGTTCTTCTCCTTTTTATGCCTTTGTTTGTTTGAATATAACACTTAGTTCTCCCCATATGGAGAATATAAGTTAGTATGGCTTATACCATTGGAATTAATACTAGTTTGACAACCCTCCTTGATGTAGGAGCATCGTATAAAGCCTAAGCGCATGCCTAAATCCAAGGAGACAGTTGGACGCGCAGATGTAATTTGAACACATTTTTGTGAAAACGTTTTGAAATTTAAAATCTGAAACATTAATGTAATGAATAGGAGGAAAGTGCAGTTGCATTTATATCTTGAAGATCCAAACTGATTTTAGAGCATATGTTCCTATCCATGGATGTACTAGGCATTTATGTATGTTTAATGCAAGTAGGTAGATTTAAATGATAGATTATATAGTTTTAGAAGCTTAGGAGGGAAAACGGAGGATAGACACCCTCACCCTTGTATCTTTGTATAATAATTCAAAATTTCGTAAGTTGTAGAGCTGCAGAAGAGAATAGTAGAGCACAGAGGATTTTTATGCATTTAGTTGTTATTTGCCATGTACACGAGCACTGGAATTAATAGAAGAAATATTTGATTCCAAATCTATGTGTGTGTGATGGTTATTAGAATCACTTGTTAAATGGTATGTTGCAGGCTATTTATGTTCTATGTATGCATTTTGTTTTAATGTTATGTGTGTGTGCATGCTCTAGAATTATATGGTGAATGTTTGAGTTCTGGACAAAGGGAGAATGAGTTCCAATTGTTTCTCTTTTTGAGAACTCCTGCAAAGAGTGCAGTGGAGGGTCGCAAAGAGTGTGTCGACCAGGTTCTAGATTTCATCTCAGAACTCTCAGGAAGAATTCAAATTGTGTCTTTACAGGCAGGAGTGCTAGAAGGGCATAGAGCCTTGCAAAGTGTGTGAAGGATGGGAGAAGGGAACGAATTTCTTCAAGAAGAATTCTCTATTGCAAAGAGTGCACAGAGGTTCCCTCAAAGGATAACTGTGAGTTATCTCTAAGTGTGAAAGATTCGTGCACAGAGAAGGCTTGAAGCCCAGAATTCGCAAGGGAAAAGTCAAAGACCCAGAAAATTGATTATGTTTGAAGGTCACAAAGGGCGAGTGAAGGTTGAATTGGATCGAAATCAAGAAAAGAACAGGTCTAATCACCTTTGCCAAAGTTCATAGTCAAAGGTTTTCAAGGAAAGAGGCGGACGGTCTGAATTCTCCATGGAGAAATCGCAAGATCATGAGGACCATAGGATTGGTAGCAGTTGCAAGGTGGTTAGAGGTCGGCGGAACCCATCACCCAGGAGTGGAGGATCAATGTGACCCATTGATCGCGGCTTACCCCACACCATTGGATCATATCATTAATTCGGGGTTCGTGAGTTTGGAGGGAAATCCAAATTATTGGCCGCTCCAAGTCTCAAGTCGCGAAGTGCAGGGAAAAAGATCCAAGCCATTGGATCTTGGCCACAGGAGAACCGTTGGACCAAACCCCATTGGTATCACATTTCAAGGGTTCGAAGGTTGGGAAACATTACATTTGGATCGTGAAAGTTGTGAAGTGTCGAGCGTCAAGGGCTCGTGAGGATAGGTGGCACATCCTGTAAGTGGAGACCACGTGGTTGACAGGTGGCAGAAACATACAACGTGCAGAAAAAGTTTGAAGTGGGTGACAGGTGGCGTACACGCGTCACTGTGGACAAGTCAACACCTTGTTGACTTATCGCATTTCGAGGATTCGCAAGGGAGGATCATGAGCATTTAGCACTACAACTCGCAAAGTCGCGAGTTGCGAAAGGTGCTAGAGTTAAGCTCTAGCTGGTGGTCACTTGTAAAGGTGCTAACGAGGAGGAGCCATACCTGTATCGCATCTCGGGTATCGAAGGTTTGGAGCAAGAGGAGTTGAGAGTCTTCGACTCTCCAACTCGTGAGATCGCGAGTCACAAAAGGAGATTTCGCTAAGGCCTTGGTCATGGTCACTTTTCCAAGGGTTGAAGAGAGGGGGCTTATCCCTTGCGCCCATTCGGAGCTTCGCATCTGGGTTGTTGCAAAGAGTGGTGGCATTGTGTTGAAAGAACCAAACTCACGAGACCCAAAAAATCCTTCGCAGTCTTAATCAATGGTTTTTCTTAACTCTTATAGTGGTTTAGAGAAGATCCTGCACAGATATCGGCCTGAGGTTCGGGGGTCTACACCAGTTCTGGTATCATAGCACAGAAAAAAATATTTTCTTTCTGTAGTGGAGAAAACAAATTATAGCCATGCCGCCGAAAAGAAGATAAAGGCCCATGACTGATCCAGCAGTGGAGCGAGAAATGCATGAATTACGTGCCAGTCTTGATGCCATGGATACAGGATAGAGGTGAACAATTGACACCAAAGACATCAGCAAGGCTGAAAGTGAAAATGAAGTTGAACATGAAGGAGAATAAGTCGCAGCCGAGGATGTTGTTGAAGAAAGTATGCTTAGATTTGTTGCAAGGATAGGTGCCAGAGAAAAAATGGACATTCCCATGTATGAGGGAAACTTGGACGTTGAAGAGCTTCTAGATTGGATTAGAGCTCTAGAGAAGCACTTCAACTATGAGGATGTCGAAGAAGACAAAAAAGTTAAACATGTCATTACCAGACTTAAAGGGCATGCAGCACTGTGGTGGGATGAACTGCAGGCTGATAGACGTTGCAAGGGCAAGTAGAAAATCAAGAGCTGGGAAAGAATGGTCATAAATATGAAGGCCAAATTTATACCTAGGGACTATCAAATAAATCTATTTCGTAGGATGCAGAATTTGAGGTAGAAGCTTATGACGGTGAAGGAATACACTGAAGAGTTTTATAGGATAAACATCAGAGAAGGTCATCAGGAAAGTGATGATGAGAAAGTTTATAGATACATGAATGGTCTATGATATGACATTCAGGACGAGATGAGCATGATGACCATTTGAACCATAGAAGATGCTTATCAGATGGCTCTGAAAGATGAAGAAAATCTAAGCCAAAAATAAGGTCCAAGAGGTCGAGGCAGAAGTCAAAGCAGAGGCAAGGCAATTACCCAGCACAGAACTCAGAAATCTAAATATGAGGGGAAGAAACCTCAAACTCAATCGGAGAGAGGAGGAAGCTCACAAGAGAGACAGTATGCTGACCGAAAAACTTTTCCTCGAACCATAGGAAGAGGAAGAGGCAGAGGAGGTGAAGTGAAGTGCTTTGTCTATGAAAAAATCGAACACAAATCCTATGAGTGTCCAAACAGGAAGAAAGAGGGTGGTAAAACTCACATTGTCGAAGCTCAAGGGTGGAATGTTAAGGAAGAAGACGCTAAGGGTGGAAGATCCTTAATGATGAGGAAAGTTCTCTTAAAGTCGGAGAAGGAGGCAAAGAACCCAACCCAAAGAAACAGTCTATTTCGGACTTCTTGCAAAACCAAACACAGGGTATGCAAAGTCATTAGACAGCGATAGCATAAACAATCTTGTGTCTACATAGATGGTAGAAAAGATGGAGCTGGATACTGTTGCACATCCCAACCCATACAAAGTTTCATGGCTACAAAAAGGACATCAGGTAAATTTCACTAAATAATGTTTAGTTGAATTCAAAATAGGAGGATATAGAGATGAGATTTTGTGTGATATCATTCCAATGGATGTCTATCATCTATTGTTGGGTAGACCATGGCAATATGACAGAAATGTGGTGCATGATGGGAGGAAGAACACATACACTCTGGAAAAAAATGGTAGGATGCACATGTTGTTGTCGATTAAGGGTAAAGAAGTGAAACCAGAGATGAACAATATAGTACTAAGTACTTCTCATGAGTGGGAAGGAACTTCTTAAGGAAGTTAAGAACAAAAAAGACACGTGATTCATTGTGGTTAGGAAACCCAAAATTGTTTTGAACAACACTAGAATAGATGATTTGCCAAAAGAAATCCAGGGTTTTTTGGAAGAGTTCGCTGACATAGTAGTGGACGAACTACCCTATTCGTTGCCACCTATCAGGAGTATAAGTCATCACATTGATCTTATACATGGAGCCAATTTTCTGAATAAAGCAGTGTGCAGGTTGACGCCACAAGAGAATGAGGAAGTTAAAAGACAAATCCAGGAGTTAATGGACAAAGAATTGATTCAGGAGAGCTTGAGTCCATGTGTTGCTCCTACAATGCTCAGCCCAAAGAAAGATGGAGGTTGGAGATGTGTACAGACTCAAGAGAAATTAATAATATTACCATCAAATACAGGTTTCCATTTCCAAGGATGGACGACTTGATGGATTGCTTGAGTGGAGCCAAATATTTTTCGAAGATTGATTTGAAAAGTGGCTATCACCAAATCAGGATGAGGGAAGGTGATGAATGGAAAAACAACATTCAAAACAAATGAAGTTTTGTACGAATGGCTTGTCATGTCATTTGGCTTGACGAATGCGTCGATCACCTTTATGAGGTTGATGAATGAAGTCCTGAAGAATTTCATTGGAAAATTTGTGATTGTATATCTAGATGATATACTAATTTTCAGTAAAACTAAAGAGGAGCACTTAAAACATTTAGATGTCATGATGAGGAGATTGTAGAAAGAGAAATTGTTGATCAATATGAAGAAATTGTCATTCATGAGGACATAACTCATTTGTTTGGGTTTTGTTATCTCTGAAAATGAATTGAAAATGGATCCTGAGAAGATAAAGGTGATTAGATATTGACCATCGCCGAAGACTATTTTTGAAGTTCGAAGCTTCCATGGATTGGCTAGCTTCTATAGGAAATTCATCTGAAACTTCAGCGGAATCAGTGCACCAATGATGGATACAGTGAAGAAGCGACATAAATATTTTCACTGGACAGAGGAAGCAGAAAAGAGTTTCAAGCTACTGAAGAAGAATATCACTGAGCAATCGATTCTGGTGTTACCAGATTTCAGCAAAACATTCCAGGTCAGGTGTGACACGAGTGGGTTTGTAATTGGAGCAGTCTTGAGCCAGGATAACAGGTCGATCGCGTATTTTAGTGAGAAACTGAATGAAGAAAAGATCATATACTCAATGTATGACAAGGATTTGTATGCAGTCATACAAGCGTTGAAGAAATGGAGACACTATTTGGTTCTAAAAGAGTTTGTTTTGTACAGCGACAATCATGCTTTGCAATTCGTGACTCGACAGGAAAAGTTGAACCAAAAACATGATAAATGGGTTAAATATATGCAGAATTTTACTTTTTTGATTAAACATATTTCTGGAACTGCTAACAAAGTGGTTGACGCTTTGAGTAGGAAATCTTTGTTATTGCAGGAATTCAGAGTCAAGACTTTGGGTTTTGATAACCTCAAATAAATGTACATGGATGATCCATATTTCAAAGAAGCATATGAGGCATCAAAAAATCCAATTCTCAAGGACAAAAGCCAATGGACTGAGTATATGATCCAGGATGGATTATTGTTCAAAGGCAATCAGCTATGTATTGCAAAATTCTCCATGAGGGAGAATTTGTTGAAGGAAAAGCATAGCAGAGGATTGGTCGAACACTTCAGTCATGACAAAAAGTTCTCAAAGCTAAATGGCTCGTATTATTAGCCAGGGATGAGGATAGATGTGAAGAAAATTGTGGACAGTTGCAGGATTTTCCAGCACACGAAAGGAAAAAAGAAGAATGCAAGGTTATACCAGCCCTTGCCCATGCCATAAAGGTCATGGGACACAGTGAGCATGGATTTCATATTGGGACTGCCAAGGACATAGAGGGGATATGATTCAATCTTTGTAGTGGTAGAAATATTTTCAAAGATGGCACATTTCATTGCGACGCAACTCACATTGCGAATCTGTTTTTCAAGGAAGTCATCAAACTTCACGGCTTTCCCAGGAGTATTATTTCTGATCGAGACACCAAGTTCGTTGGACACTTCTGGAGGACCTTATGGAAGAAGTTGGGGACAAACTTGTCTTTCAGTTCAGCGTATCATCCTCATATGGATGTACAGACAGAGGTCATGAACAAAAGCTTGGGGGATTTGCTAAGAATCCTAGTGACTGAACACCACAGTCAAAGGGATCATATTCTTCCACAAGAGGAATTTTATTACAACGATTCATTTAACAGAAGAATAGGGCACAATCCATTCCAAATTGTATATGGAATGCATCCAAGGGGAGTTTATGAATTGAAATATTCTGAACAAATTGAATTCAGGAGTGCTAGTGCAGAGGACTTTGCAGAAGGAATGGAGGAGCTTCACAGCAGAATTAAGGAGTGGTTGCAGAGTTCAATTCAAGAGTACAAGCGTAGGGTAGATTAACACAGGTGAGAACTTCAATTTGAAATTGGTGATTTGATTCTTGTGCATTTGAGGAAGGAAAGGTTCCCAAGGGAAACGTATAACAAGCTTAAGATGAAAAATATTGGACCATGCAAGGTCATAAAGAAATTTGGGGCAAACGCATATGATATTGAACTACCAGATGGGGTCAGAATCTCACCGATATTCAATGTCATGGATTTGTACCCTTACATAGATGAAGAAGTAGGAGCAGAAGATGAACAAGAAAATATTCAATGGAAAAAACAATTGCCTGTAGCTGAAAAGCCACGGATAGAAAGCATAATTGACAAGAGGATTAGCAGAAATACCAGGAGAAAAGAGTATTTTGAATACTTGGTCAAGTGGAAAGGGCATCCAGTTGAAGATGTCAGCTGGGAGAATGAAGCAGAAATTCAAAGGCATGGACAGACCGTGCAATAGCTCATGAACAGGAGTTCATAAAAAATTTCAAGCGAGGGAGTACGATGCAGGAGCATCGTATAAATCCCAAGCGTGTGCCTAAAGCCAAGGAGACAGTTGGATGCACAGATGTAATTTGAACACATTTTTGTGAAAACGTTTTGAAATTTAAAATCTGAAACATTAATGTAATGGACAGGAGGAAAGTGCAGTTGCATTTATATCTTGAAGATCTAAACTTATTTTGGAGTGTATGTTCCTATCCGTGGATGTACTAGGCATTTATGTATTTTTAATGCAAGTAGGTAGATTTAAATGATAGATTAGACAGTTTTATAATCTTAGGAAGCAAAACGGAGGATAGACACCCTCACCCTTTTATCTTTGTATAATAATTCATAATTTCATAAGTTGTAGAGCTGCAGAGGAGAATAGAAGAGCATAGAGGATTTTTATGCATTTAGTTGTTATTTGCCATGTATAGGAGCACTGGAATTAATAGAATAAATCTTTGATTCCAAATATATGTGTGTGTGGTGGTTATTAGAATCACCTGTTAAATGGTATGTTGCAGGCTATTTATGTTCTTTGTATGCATTTTGTTTTAATGTTATGTGTGTGTGCATGCTCTAGAATTCTATGGTGAATGTTTGAGTTCTAGACAAAGGGAGAATGAGTTCCAATTGTTTCTCTTTATGATAACTCCTACAAAGAGTGAAGTGGAGGGTCCGCAAAGAGTGCATCGACCAGGTTCTGGATTTCATCTCAGAACTCTCAGGAAGGATTCAAATTGTGTCTTTACAGGAAGGAATGCTAGCAAAACACAGAGTCGTGCAAAGTGTGTGAAAGATGGGAGAAGGGAACGAATTTCTTCAAACTCACAGAGGAGTTGAAGAATTCTCTGTTGCAAGGAGTGCACAGAGCTTCCCTCAAAGGATAACCATGAGTTATCTCTAAGTGTGCAAGATTCGTGCATAGAGAAGGCTTGAAGCCCAGAATTGTCCAAGGAAAGGTTGAAGACCCAGACAATCGATTTCATTTGAAGGTCACAGAGGGCGAGTGAAGGTCGAATTGGATTGAAATCAAGAAAAGAATAGGTCTAATCACCTTTGCCAAATTTTAGATTCAAAGGTTGTCAAGGACAAAGGCGGACGGTCTGATTTCTCCGTGGAGAACTCGCGAGATCACAAGGACCGTAGGATTGGCAGAAGTTTCAAGGTGGTTAGAGGCCGGAGGAATCCATTACCCAGGAACAGAGGATCAACATGAGCCATTGATCGCAACTTACCTCACACCGTTGGATCATATCGTGAATTTAGGGTTTGTGCGTTTGGAGGGCAGTCCAAATTCTTGGTCGCTCCAAGTCCCGAGTCGCAAAGTGTAGGGAAAAAGATCCAAGCCGTTGGATCTTGACCATGGGAGAACCATTGGACTGAACCCCGCATGGTATCGCGTTTCAGGGGTTCGAAGGTTGGGAAACATTGCTGAGCATAGAGGGATCGTGCGGACAGGTGGCACATACCATAAGTGGAGACCATGTGGTTGACAGGTGTCGCAAACATACAACGTGCAGAAAAAGGTCAAAGTGGGTGACAGGTGGCGTACACGCGTCACTGTGGAGGAGTCAACACCCTGTTGACTTATTGCATTTCAGGGATTCGCAAGGGAGGAGCATGAGCATTCAGAACTCCAACTCGTGAAGTTGCGAGTTGCAACAGGTGCTAGATTTAAGCTCTAGCTAGAGGTCACTTGTAAAGGCGTTGACAAGGAGGAGCCATACCCGTATCGCATCTCAGGTATCGGAGGTTTAGAGAAAGAGGATTCAAGAATCTTTGACTCTCCAACTTGTGATATCACGAGTCACGAAAGGAGCTTGAGCTAAGGCCTTGTTCATGGTCACTTTTCCAAGGGGATGAAGAAAGGGGGCTTATCCCTTATGCCCATTTGGAGCTTCACATCTGGGATGTTGCAGAGAGTGGTGGCATTGTGTTGAAAGTGCCGAACTCGCGAGACCCAAAAATCCTTCGCGGTCTTAATCAAGGGTTTCACTTAACTCTTGTCGTGGTTTAGATAAGATCCTGCGTGGATCTCGGCCCGAGGTTCGAGGGTCTGCACCACTCCTGCATTTCCTTTAATATAGACCTATCTGGCACACCTTCACAATTTTGAAGGGAAATTGAGCCAACACTAGTAGGATAATTAAATAAAATCTTCCCAAAGGTTAAAGCTACATCTTGTAAGACCACTACCACTTCTACTAGGGTTTTACATTTCAATGGAGATAATTTTAAAACAACACCCTTGATCCCATTACCACTTAATACAACCTCCTTTTTTGTGATTTAGTTGCATAATTTAGACAATTTCACACATGAATTCAATAACCCCAATGCTATGATAATTCCCTACAAACTCAGTCATGAAAAAATCATTGTTATCCCAATGAATAGATCTTTGGGTGGATAACCACCATACAAATATTGATTCCAAAAATATTTTTATCCATTTGACTCCCATATATATATTCTCCATATTGATAGCCTACTTTAAAGCATTTTATTTGATATAACAACACTGACACTAATACACAATCACCAACTTTACTTATTAGATCCAAAGATGGTTTATGCACAAAAATATACCCTTGTTGAATTACAACACGAATTTATATCTTAATAGTGTCCCATACCTTTCCCTTTGGAATTGACCTTAAATCATTCTTATTTGAACCTAAAGAACCCAAATTTTCTTCCAATTACCAACCATCTGAGGCTGGAAAATCATCTTTGATCAGAGACATGAAAATTTGGATTTCATCCCATGGATCTTCAAAATAATCCAAGGCGTCATCATATGAAGTGACAACAAACACTCACATTTGAGAACCCTAAAATCATAGTGAAATCAACCAACCACATTAATCTTTTATGAACATGTCCACTTATTTCAATCTCCTCAGCTAGATGAATGAGGTAGTGCTCCCATGCATGAAGAATATTGAAAATAAATGCCTTTTCATTTCACATTAGATGAGGATTTTTTCTCTTCTAGTACTTGATATCTTATTGATGTATTTCCTTAGATTACAACCACCTACATGTAACAAGAAAAAAAAAAAAAAAATATATATATATATATATATATATATTCAAAGGATAATCATATGATGGTATTGATTTCAACTAAATATAACTAACTGTGATATTTGAATTTTATCTTATGACTCACCTCATGTTGAAATATACAGTTCACACTAAGAGGGGGGGTGAATCAATGTCTGGAACTTTTGACTATTTTTCACACTTTCATTGATTAACTGAATAATATATATGTTTTTCAATTAATTATTCATAAACATGTATAACACAAATTGCATGAAGTAGATATAATGTATTTCTTTTATTTAACTTTGAATGAATACAAATTAAACCAATCCTTTAATATCTTCAACTTTAACTTAATATGAGAGATCCAACTCTCTGATACAAGACCCAACTTGTAGTTCTCAGATCCAGCTAAGAAATGAGGAATCCAACCCTCATAACAAGACCCATCTTGTTGATCTAAGATCCAACTGAAATGTGAGGAATCCAACCCTCATAATAAGACTCATCTTGTAAATAGGCACTAACCTGATAGAATGAACTTCCATTCAATACATTATATATACATATATTTAATCCACCAAGGCACTCTAAGATTCACCACTACTTCTGGTTTATATAGTATTTCAATAGGTATAGGATTGAACCATTGTGTCTTTTGACATGAACCATTGCATCTCTTCATTTAATTTAACATAGATAATCTTCTCCTTTTATTCATTAATTTATCATGTAAGTTTCTCAATTAATTAGAATATTAATATTGATTCAAATTTCATCTACATGAGCTAATCACGGGTATGGATCAACTCCTTATAATGTTCCCATGCTTATTTTGCATCCCTAGTTCTTCAACAGATCATATTTGAGCTTTTACTAGCTCTATGTACTATTATGGAAATTACTTCACAGGTCCCTAACTTTTCATAGAAATCAAATTCTACAAAGGCACTTTCTTAAACCCACTTCCCTTTGTGATCGTGGGCTCAAAACTGTGAGCTTAGCTATTTCAAACATTGTTATGTTAGAACTTTTCTCCTTCTGCCCTTATTCTTATACATGATACCGTATTCAAGTGTCCAAGGGCTTAGTTACTTCTATCCCCTTTACGCTCCTTATTATATTTTTACCTTATCACATGACCGGTGTTGGATCTAGGTTCTCTGGTACTTTGGTCTTCGGGATTCTAGCCTTTGCAATCCTTGTATTCTTTCATAGTTGTTACCTTCCAGAGTGGTTACATATCATGTTGGCTAATCCAATGGTTATAATTACTCCTGAAGGTCTCATATTGACGGTCTAGTCTAATTCTTGCGCATTCATTGAACTTTGTCTTTTAGATGATCAACGAATATGACTTAATAGTCAGTTGAGGTGGATGGTTTTTATCTACTCCAGAACTTCGAAGATTCGTGACTCTTAGACTTTGGGTTACTAGAACTTTGAAGTAGTTCAATTCCTCTGGAGGTTTACCTACTGAATAAGTCATAAAACGACGGTGATCACTTGTTGTCGGTTAACACCTCATGCTTCTTCCACTATGTTTGATCAATGGTTGATAATTCTCTCGAATTAGATCAATGATTAATGTTATTTTTTGATTATAACCTTCGGTGATTAACTGATAAAAGAAGCTTGGATATCCACGAAGCTAGTCATCCCGGAGAGATGTGACCTGCTAACGTCACTCAAGATAACGTGGACCCTAATTATATGTGCCACATGCCACCCTAATTCATGAATTTCAAGGTCCTTATGTGCCACATCGACCTTTACATTTGTTACCACCTGATTGGGACATGTGTCATCTTTGTCTCCTGTCACATGTCTCCCTCCTAGATCATATATTTTCACTTCGTGGCTTTGGTACTTTGTGGATCTTGGAGTTTTTCACTTTTATATCAACCTTCGATCATCGTCGAAGTGTCGAATATGTTTTTCCACCTTTTGATTTTTCCTTGTCTTGATCTGATGATGTTTTTTTACTCCGAGACTTCATTCCTTTGGCCCTACTTATCCTATCCTTCCACTACTTCATCAACGGTTGAGAATGGTCCCAAAATGAATCAAAATTTAGCATTTCTTCTGGACTTCGGGATCTCAAGGCTTACCCTATCCTTCCACTTTATGTCAATCAACGGTCGACGAGATTTCCCAAATCTTCCTTTGATCCGATGGTTGATGGGAGTTCGTGACTTCGGGGCTTCAACCTTTGAGTATTCCTACATGATTCAGACTTCTTTTCGCCGGAGTGGTCAGTGTCGGAGTTGAATACTTGATCCAACAATTGAGAGCTCACACGTAGGGATCTTATATCAACGATATACATGATTTTGATTACTCTGGGACTGCGGTATATTATGGCTTACCATGTCCTTCCACCAAACTTAATCGGATGGTTGAGAATTCACTCGAAGTCCCTCCTTGATATACCGACTGATGGGATTTCATGACTTTGTGATCCTACCTTGTCTCCAATGTTCACCAAAGTGGTGAAATGGAAAAGTGCCAAAGCTCTTTTGTCTGCTACTTGATCCAATGGTCCAGAACTGACATGAATTTTCTCCACGAGATCTAATGGTTGTTGTTCACTTCACAATTTAGGAGGTTTCAATACTTCATGTCTTATGGGGTTCACTTATCCTGTCCTTCCACTTGGTTCTATATGATGATAAGGATAGATCCCGAACTGATCTAACGATTGTGATTACTCCAGAATTTTGAATGGACAAATAGGATTCCACGATCCTTCACAAGGGATTCTTCTATGTACACTTTGTCTTAATAAAAGTAACATAATAACAAGAGCCACCAAGAGATGATACCTAAGTTGGTCCCCATACATTTGTATGCACAAGCTCTAATCTTTCACTCTTCTTTCTTTTCAGACTCTGAGAAATCTGATTCTCTTTTGTTTTCCATAAACACAATGCTCACAAAAATCCAAATCAATTTTTTTAAGATCTAGAAACAAATTTATTTTGTGAATTATCTGCATCCCCTTCTCACTCATGTGTCCAAGCCTATGATTCCATTGTGTTGTATCCACTCCTGCAGAAGCTAAAGATATAGAAGAATCTATATTACCAGTACATAAATACAATGTACGTACCTTCTCTCATTTTGCTATCACTAATGATCCTTCGGTTAACTTCCATGCATTATATGTAAATATGGATATATTGTTGGACAACTGAGAGGGGGGGGGGTGAATCAGTTGTTACCATGCTTAAACAATTATGCTTCTTTTAAACTCTTTGCTGAAACACTAAATGATGATCACAAAAATGCAGGGAAATAAACAATGGCACATTCAGCATCAGTCACATATATGAGAAACACAGAGATAGATATTTCCTGAGGAAACCCATACCGGGTAAAAACCTCTTTTTCTTTATATGATAAGTAATAGTTACATTCTTTACATTATCATACATATGAGCACCAACTCATAATGAGGCTA
>JZKD02S1939322.1:172586-193753 GCA_000966675.3 Picea glauca
CCAACTCCCTGGTTTCTCTAGCACCAACTAGAAGGAAGCACCAACTCCCTGAGTGTTTCCAGCACCAACTGGATGGAAGCACCAACTTCCAATCATACAGGAACCAACCTGTATAGCAAAGAACAAGAGTTCTCCCTTGCACCACCATGCCACCCTGGTTTCTCTGGCTGCAACCAGATGGAAGCTACAACTCCCTGTCAAGAACCCACTTAAACCTCTGAGGACAAGAGTCCTCCCGAGCACCTCCCAACCACCCTGAAATATAAATCTTTGTTACTACAACTCATTACAGCAAAATAAAGTTATTCAATGGCTTACCAGCCTTGTCGATGTTTTGTTACACTGCTCTACCCTGTTTGCATCAGTGTCTTCTGCACACCCCTTGCACTTTCTATTCTTCTCCATTTTATGCTCTTTGCGCCATATCCTTTCAATGCAACATTCCTCTACTGTGCATTTTCTTCTCCTGTGCTCTTCCTCCTTGCACAAACCTGAATTCTCCTCCACAGCGACAACGTTTGTCTCTTCTTTGTTCCACATTCTTATAGTCTTTGTTGTCTTTGTGCATGCAATATTCGCAATGCCTCTGCATGCTCACTCCGCACCAAATTCCTCCACCTCTCGAGTGCTCTGCGTGATCATCATCGCGACTCTTCAGCTTCTCTGGCAGTTCAACCATGCGTTCAGCATCACTGGGTGTTACGCTGAGATTCCTCGGCCTCTCTGGAAGTTTGAGACTCTTCGTCTTCTCTGTGAAAGTCGATCTCACCTTCTCTGTTTCAGCTACAAGCTCCAATTCCCATCCATCTGTCAATCCCTTCTAAGAATAGTCTTCCTTCACCGGACGAAGCTTGGAGACTCTTCATCTCCTCTGGCAATCACACAGCGGTCTCTTCGACTTCTCTAGCATACATCATCAATGGTTTCTGGTAGTCTCACTGCGTCGTCTTAGCAGCCCTCCGATCTTGTTTAAATTCATCTACATCGTTGGATATGTGGCGAGAAAATATAGACGGTCAGTATCTGTGCTCTCAAATCTATGGTTGGGATTCGATTCCGGAGCCCCCTTGTCATTCTATCTTTAAGCGGAGGGGGGGGGTCCGGAATTGGGTGCGCATCTCTCGAGCGGTCAGGATTAAAGCACCTAGATCAACGACGCTCAAGCGATTCTCGACCCCCCTTGCCTTTCTGTCTTTAATACGGGGGGTTCCGGAATGGTGGAGTATTGACGAAGGGCCCCACTTCTGTCATGTCACCTTCTGTGTCGTTCTCCACCTGACCATGCAATAAGGCTCGGCTCCTCCTTATCTTCTGACATCTATCCATCTCTCACTGATGCAACCAAGGGCTGTGACCATAGCCTTATGCATAAGGCGCTTTCGCGATTTCGCATTTCGCGAGTCTGGAGATGAGGCATCTCGACTCTCCAAGTCACGATCCCCAATACCTCGTAATGGTGTGGGATCAACGGTCCTGATCAGAGCTTGATTCTATGGCTGCGATTGAATCACCATATCGCATATCACGATTTATGCATTCTTGTTGTCAAGTGTTTTTGTCACTTCAAAGTCCCGATTCATGAAACTTCGATAAGGAGTTAAATTAACGGTCCAGATCTGATCTCTATTTAGCGGCTGCGATTAAATCGCAATATCGCATATCGCGACTTCGACATCCTTGATGTCAAGTGTTCTTGTCACTTCAAAGTTTCGATCCTCGATACTCCATGAAGAAAATCAATGGTCCAGATTAAAGCTTGATCTAACGGCTCAGATTGCATCGTGATTTCACATATCGCGAAATAGGGATTCTTGATGTCAATATTCTTTGACATCTCCAACTCTCGATCCCTGAAACTCCGACAGGGTTTCCATCTGCTGACCTCACACGTGGATTGACACATGTTGAATACTGCCACGTGTCACTCTGATTCATGACTCACATGTGCCTGAAATGTTGAATTAGTCTGACATTTGTCATTACCTGGTTGTGCCACATGTCACTAGCTGACGTGGTCTGCTGACATGAGTTGGGTCGACGATCTATATCACATCTTGATCTGACAGTTCAGGTTCAGTAGGGATTTCTTACATCGTGATTTAAGGATTCTTGATGTCAATATTCTTTGACATTTCAAACACACGATCCTCGAAACTCCGACAAGGACTGGGATCAACGGTCCATATTTGTCCTCGATCCAACGGTCGAGATTATATCGGGGTATCGGATATCGCGATTTCGTGAGTCCTGAGGTTATTATTCTTTGACTTCTTCAACTCGCGATCCTCGAAACCCCGACAGGGAGTCGGATCAACGGTCCACATAACCCCTTGAGATGGACGGTCCTCCTGCTTTCGAGATTTGGTGAGCCCCTTTTATTCGTGCACTTTAAACACCGTGCAGGTTTTCCTCGATCCAACAGTGGTTGGACCCTGTGCTCAGATCTGATGCCTGAGATCTATTCTCCTCTTCAGCGCCCTCTTTTTGTCTTTCTTCAGATCTAACGGCCCTCATGCTATCGAGAATTTTGGATGGGATCCAATGATCAGAAATGCTTCTCGGACCTTCAATCATTCGATCTTCCTGGACTTATATTCTCTTTGCCTGTTGATCATCGTTGTTGTACTCACGCCATCATTACTATTTTACTTTCCATCAATGACAAGCATATGCTACCTGTTAAACATTTCCAACATATACATCCTTCAATTTCCAACTTCCTTGTTGAAATTATACTTTTCCTTAGATCTAGAACATGTCTTACCTCTTTCAACAACCATTTGTTTCCATTATTTTTCTTTATTTGTACCTTACCTGTTCCAATAATTTTTCATGGTGCATCATCACACAAACGAACATGTCCAAAATCACCTTGAACATAATCTAAAAAATGTTTCCTATGGGATGTGGCATGAAATGAAGCCCCTAAATCTACTACCCAAGACTCATAAATATTATCTACAAAAAGAATCAAAGCATTGTGTAACACATCACCTGTTACATTTGCTTCCTGATTTTTCTCCTATTGTCCATCTCTTTGTTTCTTTGGAGCTCTGCAATATTTCTTCAGATGTCCTTTCTTCCCACAATTCCAACACTCTATCTTTCCCATTATGGATTTGGATCTTCCCTTTCTATAATTCTCTCATTTCCCTAAGCCCTTTCCTCTATACTTTTTTCTTCACTTGTTCTCCATCTTTAACACATTACCTGATTTCTCACCTGTGATTTTACATCGCATTTCCTCGCTAAGGATAACACCAACAACATCATCAAAATGTAGAGTGTTCAAACCATAGATAGAGTTACTTAAATCCATGACCAAGCTATTCCAGTTTTCTAGTAATGAGCACAGGATTAGAAGATCCCTGACCTCATCATCAAAGTGCACTTTTACAGAACTTAGCTTATTAGTAACCATATTAAATTCGTTTAAATGATCTGCAACATACTCACCTTCTGACATTTTCATATTAAATAATCGATTCATTAGAAATACCTTATTGGACTTTGAGGTTTTTTCATACAGTTTAGCCAATGCGTCCATCAACTCCTTCGTTGTATTTTCTTTTAAAATAATTAAAGCCACCAATGTTGTCAAGTTCAACCATATAATTCCTAGTGTGTTTCTATCAAGAACCTCCAATTCTTTGTCGTTCATGGTCGTCGGCTTCTTTTTTATTCTTCCCAATGTAGGAATAGATCCTTCTAATATAAATAATTTCCATCTGTATCTTTCGTAATTGGTATTTTTGGTCGTTAAATTTCTCAACCCTAAACTTTCCATCTTCTTCCATTGCTCCCACTCAAACCAGGAACCCTCTTTTCCTTCGATTTACCTTTCGCTTTGATACTAGTTGTTAGAAAAACAGGATCGCGGAGCAATAAAATAAAACAAATGCGGAAATAAAACATAGAATATACACAATACAATAGAGACACAAATATACGTGGTTCGCCTAGTGTGGGCTACATCCACCAAAGAAATTGCCAGGTCCTTCCTTTGTATTATTATCCATCAAAATGAAGGGATACAACCTACAAGACACCCATTGTAACGTCCTCTTCTTTCTCTCACAATATCCTCTCTTAGAATAAAATATTCATGATAATACATAGACGCAATACAATTCGCTCATAAGAAAGGGTTGCCTTCTAGGGAAAATAAACCCTAAAATAACATCTACCATCAAATGTGCGACCTTATAATGAACGGTTCAGATTGACTACGAAATTACAATATTTTACAAGGCAATTTTTCCAAAAACAATTCTTTGGGGGCACTACCCCCGAATCCCTTGCCAGGGCGGGGGGGGATAAAAAAAAAATTGACCCTCCGGAACCCCCTGGCGACATTTGTGGGGGGGGCGGGGAATCCCCCCCACACCCCCTCGTAAGGGAATGGGGTCCAAGCATAGCTCCAAAACCAACACCTTGAACTCCATCAACTCATCTAAGTTCTTCCACTTATTTGCATACTTTCTCTCACACCCGAGAGCCTTTGAATCGTAGATCTCCACTTCCCTTCAAATTCGCTTACTCCAATCACACTTTCAAAATGATCCTGACATCACTATTTATATGAGCCCATACCAAAGTGTTTGTACATAAAAATATATTTCTCATCAGGTTGGCTTCAGATATCTGTCGAATCGGGCTAAAACATTCCTTTGAATCCAACACAAACCCTTTTATTTCACACCATGTGATCTCAAACCACCCAAAATAAATTTTATGCTAAAAACTATTAGATAATTTCCTCGGTTAAATTTCAACCATTGATTTCATTTTTTATATTGGTTGATTGGTACCATCGAGACTTGAAACACACAATGCACCCCTAAATTCTCAACAGTCATCTGATCAGATCCCTGAAAAAATCATGATTGTCGATCTATGATTGATTTCATTGGGACCACTGGGTCTATCAGGTCATTGCATTATCCAGATATCAACCCAACAACCTCTCATTTTCCCTTAGATTCCTCTCCATCGAAACCCATCCATTCATAAATACCTCCACTCTGACCATATCCTCTATGGTTGTACGTATTCTGACAGGTGCAACGATCCTCGAAGTCTGAGATCAATGAGTTTGATAAAATCGGTCCTTCAACCTGCATGAAAATTATCTCTCGTATCTCAAAATGATTGTGAGATGGTCAGGTGGGACCTAAAATGATCTGCGACTATCGTAGCATCACTCCTTTTATTTGATCAACAATTATCATTGGCTCTTGGAGACCCTCATTGTCGGAGTACCTCCACTGCAGAAAACACATTACACTCTGACCATTCCTTCTTCGATAAAAGGGTGAGATATACTCACTACCCATATCAACATCTCACAATCAATATTGGAATTCCTCACCATCGAAGTACTTTTCCTGCAGGTAACACAATCTACTCCAACCAGAGCCTCTTCGATGAATGGAGAATATATTCTCATGGTGCCATCTTCAATGACTAATATTTGATATGATGACCTAAGGATCTCCACGTCCAACTAGAGCCCACTTTCATTTCGCACAATCAAATTTTGACATGTGTCGCCTTTGGGACATGTTAGCTTCCACGTTGGCATCCTTGTCACTCCAGTTGTCATGCTATCACAATACATCACCCTAACGTCACTATCCTTCATCAAAATAGATCATCATAGATCCAACAATTGAGGTGGATCCTCTGATGGATCTACTGTCCTTGGATCTTCCCATTGTTGAACTCCATTCTCAATCCTTCCTTCTAGACCTCTTCTAACCTTACTTCTGACAGGCCTAAAGCTCTCATAAATTATCTATATTTTATGATACTACTATCTGATTAGGTCGATGACCATAGTTTCACTTGATCACTCTGATGACTCAAAAATGTCGCCAAAGGTCACGATTCTCAGTTTTGCATGCCTATGATAGATCAATTCTTCTTGTTAACTCATATTTTCTCCCATGGGAGTCCTTATGCAACCTTGTACTTGAATACTCTAATGATCTAACGGTCATTATGACAACTTATCGATCAGTTAATATTTACTATGAGTTTGACATCTGGACGATATTTAAGGTTCCAACCCTCTCTCCTTGAAATGTATCTTACAAGATCCAATGACTCATGTCTATCGAGATCATTCTACGATGAATCAATGACTCCTATTGGCTTGGAGCTTCTCCTGTCATATTTCCATTACAAACTCACACTCAAGAGCTCTGATAACCTTTCCATTCGATCAATGGTCCAGATTCTCTCCCATAACCAATCTGATAGATCAATGACTATTGTTAACTCTAAGCCTCCTTCATCATCAGACTCATTGTTACCTTGAATTCTCTGACCAATGGTCTATTTTGTTCCCTATGTTGAATCAATGGATCCGATATCCTTCGACTCAAACACAAAGTTTTCTTCATGATAATGGTCTGATTTGGGATTTATCCATTTCAGGGATTTGACACTTCTTCGTTCTCCTTCATCTCAATCTTTGATTTTTACAAACATGTTCACCACCAAGTGAAATATTTTGTAGAAGCTTAATAATGCACATGGGGGTTCTCTGTTTCCTTTAACTTGTTCAATTTTTAGAGTCTCCCCCTGTCAGATATCGTTCCTTGAATTAGTCAAGGTATTTATATTTCTCTTTCCTTCATTCACACAAAGTATATATAAAGTAACAATCTAGATGCTTACTTTGTTTGGTTCAATCCTTGGACCTATCATTCACATGCTCTCCCTCTATCATTAACAATAGTCAGTCTCCCCCTGCCTATGATATCAATGACATTCTTTGACATCAATGACAATACAATTTCAACAAACTAGCCCTTTTTCATTGATGGAAACACTCATTTATGGCATCACAATATGAATTTACGCGATTCTATGCAACCATAAATATAAATTGACTCCTTCCTGCAAGTAACACCCTTTTTCTACAAATATCCCCCTTTGACATTAATGGAAAAGGAATTGTCTCCCTCTTTCACTATATTTTTCACTCTATAGTCACCAACATTCTCTTCTTCTCCCCCTAATTTTTTTCCCTTCTCATAATGCTTTAGTGATTAGAGGGCATAGTGACCACCCCCAATTGTTGTCTAAGATACTCAAATACGTATCTAGGAATATATTTTGTAAATATATCAACAACCTGTTCTTTTGTGGAAATATACTCTAGTTTGACATGTTTCTATATGACTTTTTCTCTCAAGAAGTGATACTTGATTGGAATATGTATTTTTTTTAATGCATGACATGATTCTTAGATATGTTACTGCATTGGTATTGTCACATAGAATTGAAATAGGCTTATCATATTCTACCTGAATGTCTTTTAATTTGTATTTCATCTAGAGGACATGTGTACAACATGTTGGTGCTGCAATGTATTCTGCTTTTGTTGTGGAGAGAGAAATCGATGATTGCTTCTTGCTGAACCAGGACACCAAGAATTTTCCCAGAAAGAATGCTCCACCACTAGTGTTTTTTGTGTCATCCATGTTGCATGTCCAATCTCCATCTATGTAAGTTGTTAAATTGAATTCTTTACTTTTGGGATACCACAAACCAAATTCCAATGTGCCTTTCAAATATTTGAATATTCTTTTGACTTCATGTACATGTTTTTCCTTGGGTGTAGCTTGAAACCTTCCAATCAGGTTTCCTATCATTTATCTATATAGATTTTGATCAATTTCCTTAGATTCATCCTCATTGCTTAGCTTACAACTAGTGACCATGGGTGTGCAGACAGGTTTACAGTCTTCCATTTCAAACTTCTTCAACATCTCTTTGATGTATTTGGTCTGAGAAATGAATATTCCTTAGCTGGTTTGAGTAACCTACAGTCCCAAAAAGAATGACAATTCTCTAAGAATGGACATTTCAAATTCCTTTTTCGTTTATTCTGCAAACTTTTGGCTCATTTCATTTGGAGATATTGGAACACTTATTTTAATTATTTTTGACCACATAAATAAAATTCTAAAGAAATGTAAGTAATATCTTATCTTTCTTAAGGTTCGATAGACCAATTCTAATCTTAGTGGAATTTAATCATCATCATCATCATCATCACTATCTTGGTTGAAAATATCTTTTGGTCCTAGAGTAAGACAAAACTATTTTTGATTAGTTAAGAACTCGTATTCCTTAGACATAAGGAAACATGTTAATGACTCAAAACATTTGAATGACCTAAAACCCAAAGGCATCTCATAAGGAATCTCAAGGAATCATTTTAAGTGGTGTGATTTTCCTTAAATAATGATGAGTCAACTAACATTCTCAAATAATTTTTTACCACCATTCAACAAAAAAGTAAATTAATTATTAATTTACTAAAATCCCTATCATTAAAATAGAACCTAAATCTTTTGATTAGGTGAGTTATCTAGATTATGCTGAGAACCAAATGAGACAAAAACAAAAATATAGCAGAGAACACGAAAATATAGTGAAACCCAACTTTTATTAACGAATAAGATAGAAAAACATTGTAGAACACAAACTGGCAGAATGGGGTAGTTTATCTCTGAAAAAAGAGAGATGTTGGCTATGCTTCATTCACAACAAGCTTTACATCACACTCCATTGCATGCTTAAAGGGCCTCCTTCACCTCAATTATATGTGAGAGAGTGAGAGGAGAAAAATTCCCATGATGCATGTGGGATAAATTAGTCTAAGTTAATAAAATTACATAGGCATGTAAAATACTAGGACTTCCTGGGTGGTCACCCATCCCAGTACTACTCTAGCGTGAGCGTGCTTAACTATGAAATTCTAATGGGATCCATTGCATTAATGCTATGTTGTAAGAATGCACATAAGACCACTAGGAAATCATTACATGATGTCTGTAATTACCAAATGAAGATAGAATTACATTCCATTCCCCATAAAAAGGGTGAATGTTGGAACAAGGGAAAACCCAGGGTTCAATGCTTAACAGCGCACCAACAAACCCCGACTACCGGCCCTTTCGACGACACCTGCGAAGCAGGTGAAGTCTCACCCGAGGTAGAAGCAGGGGGGGTTACAAGACGCAAGTGTTTGTAACCAAGCTAGAAAACATATCTGTGATAATAACACTTTGCGAGGTATTCTATTAACACTTAGAAGATGACATGCATTAGTTTCCTAATATTAGTAACATCGCAGAATATACCCAAAGATAGATCGATGTAGTAACAATGAATGATTATATATCCTGAGCACTTAGCACTGAGTCATATATAACATTCATTTATCCTTAACACAAGTAAATCACTAAGCAACAACAGATCTATCTATCATACATAATAATCAAAGCACTGAGCAGATTCATAACATAAACAATGCAGCACAAAGCAAACCAAAGACACAAGATATACATGGTTCACCCCAGTGTGGGGCTACGTCCACCAATCGCTTCCCCTTCTTTATTATTCATCTGAAACTTACATTCATTCACTCCTGTGCACTAAGCCATAGATCCAAGGTTCACATAGGATAGGAGATATGTGCACTGAGCACTAGATCCTCCTTCCAAAACTAGGTCAAGGCACAGAGCCAATTCTCTATCAAGCACAAAGCCTTACTCACATACATTCCTTGTCACAAATTATTTCAAGCTACTTGCAGTTAGCTCCACAAACTACTAAAAAACATTCTCCTTCTACCATACATTATTACTTATTTATACTTTTACAATCCCTTACAATAAGGCCTAATCATGGGTAAACCCCATGGGCTGACATCCCATAAACCCATTACAAAAACCCTAGAGAACCCCTTACTAGGTCCACATATCCCTAAAACATGGGTGAGATCCGTGATCTCAGCTCCGACACCTAGGCGCTCCTTCTTCGAACAATGTGTCGAAGTCCAAAAGTGGTCCAAACCTAACCAAGGTTTCCTCAAAACTTGGTCGAGGGCCAACAGGGCCCCAACACTCACCTGTGAATCATCCCCAATCTCTCAGGTTTTCAATGCTGCTTCAAAGGCCTCAAGCTTAACTTGAGATGCCTCGAATTGTTACTTCGCTTGAGCCTCCTGCTCATCGATCTCCTGGATCATATGCTCCGTAACAGGCCCTTCCAGGTGTTGTTCTACTGTTGCAACCACTTGGTCCAATTGTGAGCCCTGTCCATCAATCTCTTCGAGCACCTTGTAGGATTCATCTTGCATAGGTTGCAGCTTCTGTGTGACTTCCATTACCTTCCTCTAAAAGGAAATGATATGTTGTTGTACTGCACGCTGCTCCTGGGATCTTTTCATTCTTTCAAATGCGGTGAGCAGCTTCATCTGGGCCTGCAAGAAAAATTCCTGTTGTTGCGCCTCCTGTAGTTGTGCTTCTAGCTTTTTTAGCTTTGGATCCTCGGCAAGGCATTCATATGTCTTTGCTCTTCTATCACTCATTTTTTTTCACTCTGAGGCGAGGGATCTTATCCTTAATATGGTGTTCTTAGCGGTCTCCTCCCTCTGGTCACGCACCTCCTACAAGGTGCTCGACACTGCTTGGGCCTCCAATTATGTTATCCTGGTTTGAAGTTTTTGGATGATCTTAGAGAGCTTCACTACTTGATCTTCAATAGGATCATGCTCTTCCTGTACCAACTATGGTATAGAGCGACATGCTTTACTCAGTACCTCTTTGACCACGGCCTGCTCTGCGAGCAACTTCTCCTTTTCTCTCTGTATTTGGGCTTTTTCCTCTTGGAGCATCACCTGAAACTCTTCTCTCTCAATTTCATAGGTGGCTACACTGTACCGTGCTACTCGTAATTGTTCTAAGGCTTCATATTTCTCTTGTTTCAAGGCTTCTATAGAGTTCTCCTTCTCTTCCTCAACTTTCTCAATTCGATATTCTGTCGCATCTGCAAGTATTCTCAATTGGGCTAGTTCATCCCCCAATTATGCAATATGTGACACAATAGGTACTGCGCAGACCAAACGAACAGCTTGTTGTACTTATTTAAATTCCTTTTCGATCCTTCCATATAGATCCTCCTTCTTCTCTCCATATCTCTGCAAGATATCCTCAGAAGCGTCCTCCATAGCTCCGCGCACCAGATTGATATCATCCTCGGTGAGTGTGGCCTCCAACTGGGGCTTATTAGCATGTGTCTTCTTTCTTGTTGAAGGTTTCTTTAGAGAAACCTTCCTCTTATGCAGTGTTACTGTCCCAATAGGGGGATCCTCAAGTGTAGGGCTGGTAGCTTCGCCTCCTCCTTGCTCTTCTTCTCCCTCATCTCCTCCTCCTTGTCCATTTTCTTCGTCTCCTCCTCCTCCTAGTGAGTCCAATCCATTATATTCATAAGTTTTGTCCTCCTCATCAGTCTCTATATCATAGACTTCCTCATGCTTCTTCTTCTTCATCGTTCCACTGGACTGTTTGACATGCTCGACCCAAATGACTATGGGGCTTCCTATGGTATCAATGTCGAAGAGTTCTGTATTGGCGACGGGTACAAGGAATTCCACCGGCCACTCCTTTGTAATATGCTCCATGTCTTCATCTGTTAGCTTGTATTATGATTGTAACTCGTCCTGATTCTCATCTTGGCGTGCAGTGATGTAGATGAAATGTGGATGTGCACAGAACTTTTCTATTGATCGGTACTGGTGTAGGGTGCACGGTGTCATGCATGAAAATGATTCAATGGAAACCTTTAATTGTCGATAGTATGCATGAAACATGGTGTTGGACTGCCACTACTTCGTCATGTCGTTGGTGTACCACAAGGTGGAAAACCTATTGGCCAATGGCTTCGAGGGTTTGATCTCTAGGAAGGTGGCTCCTTCAGGCATTTTCCAAGCGACAAATGCGATCAAAATGATCAGCCAGTTGTAATGGAATTCATATCCCAAATCCTGGGCTTCGCTACAATCTCTCTCTACCTCATTGACGAGGTAACTCACCCAGTTCATCTACATGCCCTCCACACATTTTCCTACGAGGTCCACCACGAACCTGGTGACCTGTGTGGGGCGGTTCTTCCTTACAAGCTTACCAGCTATGAGTTGGAAAGCGAGGTTCACTGCACCGTCCTGTATAGAGGCTACCTTGTAATATTTATTTCCTTTTTCGACTTTTCCGTAAGCTTCCTTGATGCGCTGTGCCAAGGAGCGGTCCAAGGCCTTCCCTGGATAAAACTGTTGAGGGTCAGGTCCCTTCATGCTTAAGCCTATGATATGGTGGATCAGCGTTGGATCCACGGTAATTATTTTTTGAGCCACAAGTATCTGCCATGATAGCAAGACAGGAGGAGTTTAACGCAAGCATTAACCTCATGGTGGCGGCCAAAATGGGGAATCTTCATCACATTTAACAAGGTGGACTACGCCAGTCCCTTAATCCATGGCTGGGAGACGAGGTGAGGCTTCTTCCTAGTTGACTTTTTCAAGTAGTGGTGGGGTGCTAACATAGCATAGTTCTTCATGTATCCTAAATTGAATTCATTGTTCTTTAGTAGCGGGATCTGTCCTAACTGACTCCCGACTACGCGTACTCCTTTCGGAATGTACACAGTGAATACGATTTACTCAAAATATCATGGGATGTTGTCACGGTTAACTGCGCCATCCAAAGGTGGGATATGCTCTAGTAGGATCGACAGGATCTGCTTCGCATTAGCCAAATCACCGCGATGCTTACTTCGTTTCTCAGTCGTGGGGTTGACACGGCCAGAACGACGTCCAATCGAAGGGGAATACTACGGTACCCTAGTCAACAATGTCTAGACACCTTCAGATAACGTTCTGTCGGAAAACTTCTCTAATTCACTAGGTTCGCCTGACATTCTAACTTTTAAAAAGACAGGTCGAGGTAGGAGAACAGATAAGCCGGGTAGAAAAATGGACAATGAGGTCTAGTTTATGATAACATAGCTTGACACACAATCAATTCTCTTCTTGGCTCAGTTAATCATGGGTAGCAAAAGGTGGTCTCGGCGCAGCGACCAACAAGTTAAATAAGCGGGGCCTCGTAACGGATTCTTCCAATGGCCAGGAATGTGTCCATCAATGTGAATATGTCTGTTATGGTGCGGTCTCAACGTCCAAAAGTGGTCCATATGCCCATAAATGCATTTTCTAACCTTTTTGGAGTGTGATTCTAACGATCAAGGCACCTCCAATGGTCATATAGCTTCGCCAGGGTGAAGTCCCATGCTGCGGGGTCTTGTTGTTCCATCGAGGTTCAAATCCTGTGAACCTACCTCCTGCTAG
Source organism: Picea glauca (assembly GCA_000966675.3). Taxonomy (NCBI): domain Eukaryota; kingdom Viridiplantae; phylum Streptophyta; class Pinopsida; order Pinales; family Pinaceae; genus Picea; species Picea glauca. The sequence goes on from JZKD02S1939322.1 coordinate 185,791, forward strand.
GTTCTATTCTATGAAGTCTTCCATCTGTTCTCTATAGCTTCTTGTAGATTTTCCAACTTAGCTTTATTTTTATTGAGCTTCATTGCCTTCTTTCCTATGATCTGAGTCTCTCTAACTATTTCTGGAATCCTCTTTCCATTTTTATTCTTATCTTCCCCTAGCATATTGACTTCGCACTGCTGATGTGACCTCAAAGGGTATGAAGTTAATATCCCTTCTCTTAATGCTTCTTGGGTGGATATACTCTTTCTTGAATGGATAGATCCTTCAAAATTTCTTGCATTCTTTCAACATTGATAGTTAATTCGCATGCCTTCTATCCCTCTTGCGTTGTTACTTTGTTCTATTTCTTCGACTTATCCTCTCGTTCTTCTATTAGTCGATCTATTTTTCTAGCTATAAATCCCTTAGTTCTTGATTTTTCTTTTCTGTACCTTCTTCCTCTACTTTCCTTCTGATCTGGTCCTCAATCCAAGTCTTCCCTAACAAAAGTGGGAAAGGGGCATTGTTCTCAACAAACTTAATGACTTCAAATTCCTCTTTAGTCGATGTTCCATGAATAATAATATATACATTAGTAACTCTTCCACATAAGGTTATCATATTTCCCTTAAATAAGCCTATCCTTACCAATGAAGGTACCACAGTAGGCTTTCCCAAAATTTCCCAAGTGTCTTATGTCATAATATTCACTTGTGTTTCTTCACCCAAGACACAGTCTATGTTGAAGTCTTCTATTCGTTCCCTTATGCATTGTTTTACTTTTAGGATCTCTGGTAAACTAACATCTTTGTGAACATCCATCATTTCTTTCAACTGTAATAACGTAGTTTGAGATTTCTCTGATTCTTTCCCTTTATGATTCTCTAACATTCCCTTAGTCTCTTGACTTCCTTCATAGTTTTCTTTTCTCATGTTCATTCGTTCAACTTTAGCAATCATCCTTGGACAATCCTCAACCTCATGACCAACAATCTTACAACAAAGGCAAATAGGACCTATGCTAGGGCATTCCTTAGCAAGGTGTCCCGGTCTTCCGCAGTTATAACACAATGTCAATCCTCTTTTTCTTGTAAACGTTCCCCATCCTTTTCTATATTGTGCACTAGGATCATAGTGTTGGACCTGCACTCTGCAAAAAGAAAATATAGGTTCCTGCATCAACTTATTAGTCCAAAAATTCTTTCTATGCATAGGAATAACATATCTTTCTTCATTTCTATTAAATTTACTTAGATCAACTCTTTGTTTCAAGTGCACCCTAGCCTTCATATGAGGATAGAATCTATTAAATATACTTACATTCATTCTTTTGAAACAAAATTTTTTACTTATCTTTCTCTTGTCAAAGCACAAATCTTTACCTCTTTTAAGATCTTACCTCTTTTCTTCAGATCGGATTTCTTTCTTAGCATAAAGCTTCGCAAGTCAAGTAGAGTATTGCACACTTCGGCAGCAGATCTACACACAGAGCTTCTATTTTCTTTACTTCATTTCCCAGCAATCATAGTTTCAAGTCCCGGCAACGGAACCATTTGTTGGCACAAGGGCAGACCCAGGGTTCAACACTTAACAGCGCACCAAAAAAACCTCGACTATCGGCCCTTTTGGCGACACCTATGAAGCAGGCGAAGTCTCACCTAAGGTAGAAGCAGGGGGGGTTATAGGACGCATGTGTATGTAACCAAGTTGGGACACAGATCTGTGATAATAACACTTCGCAGGGTATTCTATTAACACTTAGAAGATGACATGCATTAGTTTCCTAATCTTAGTAACATCCCAGAACATACCCAAAGATAGATCGACGCAATAACAATGAATGATTATATATCCTGAGCACTTAGCATTGATTCAGATCTAATAGTCATTTATCCTTAACACAAGTAAATCACTAAGCAACAACATATCTATCTATCATACATAATAATCAAATCACTGATCATATTCATAACATAAACAACGCGGCACAAAGAAAACCAAAGACACAAGATATACGTGGTTCACCCCAGTGTAGGGCTACGTCCACCAACCACTTCACCTTCTTTATTATTCATTTGAATCTTAAATTCATTTACTCCTGTGCACTAAGAAACAAAGCCAAGATTCGCATAGGATAAGAGATCTGCTCACTGAGCACCAGATCCTCCTTCCAAAACTAGGTCAAGGCACAGAGCCAATTCTCTATTAAGCACAGAGCCTTACTCACATACATTCATTGGCACAAATTCATTCAAGCTACTTGCACTTAGCTCCACAAACTACTCAAAAAGTGTCTCCTTCCACCATACATTCTTACTTATTTATACTTTTTAATCCCTTACAATAAGGCCTAATCATGGGTAAACCCCATGGGCCGATATCCCATAAACCCATTACAAAAACCCTAGAGAACCCCTTATTGGGTCCACATATCCCTCAAAAATGGGTGAGATCTATGATCTCAACTCCACCTAGGTGCTCCTTCTTCGAAGAATGTGTCGAAGTCCAAAAGTGGTCCAAACTTGACCAAGGTTTCCTCAAAACTTGGTCGAGGGCCAACAATGAATATCATGGTTTATCAAAACCATATGATTGAAATGTTGATTGAATGGAAAATGTGGATGGCCATTGAGATCCAATTGGATCATTCCTCCCCGCTTAGGAACCAATGGTACCCATTGCATCAAGTTCCCTCGTGAGATGGAGAAATTTTTGTTGAATCTAAACCTTGGTGAGCCGCTTTCCTTGTTGAAATAGATATCCTTCTTGTACTTTTCTTGTGGAATGATGTCAAGAACTAGTTGGAAGTGTTGGAACTATTCAACGTATTTGGTTGCATGGTCTTCATTGTTCTAAGTGTGGGAGGACTATGTCGGTGAAGATGCAGTAAGAAGAGCTATATAAATCTTGGGAGCTAATGGATGGAACCCCAAGCACACCTGAAAAGGGTCATGGCCAATAGAGCTATGTTAAACATATGGAAGAATCTCATTCTCTTTGTGCTCCTCTACAAAATTGTTGACCTGCTTCTACTGGATAGAAACGTCTTGGGCTAAGGATGTAGTGGTCGTAGTGACCTTATGTTCACCTTCTGACTAGATCATGAAGAGGGAAAAAAAATTGGTCTGACAAATTACTTTGTGGAATTGTTTTTTCAAGATCAATGAAGTGGCAGTAATTGGAGCTACCTTTGGTACCTTGTAGAGATGACCTACCATAGTAACAATGACATTGCATGGCTGAGACTCATAGATAGTGTGAATTTTCCACATATATGGTTGTCCTAAAAGAAAATCATAGACTTCAAGTGGGGCAACATCACACACTACCTCATCCTTGAAGGGATTGACGTCATAGGACAAGAGACGCTGTTAGCTGACATGGATTTCTCATCCCCGGCTCAACCATCCGATGGTGTATGGTTGGGGGTGTGGCATCATTGGAAACTTCAATCTATCGACAACCTCGGCTGAGATCAGGTTCTTCTGACTCCTGTTGTCAACAATGAAATGTGGGATCCCCTTTACCCACATGTGTGAGTGGAAGAGGCACTCCCCCTCCTAAAGCTCCTATGGTTCTTCTGGTTGTATTGTTGTGGTTGCGATGGTAGCAGTGGGTTCTACATCGATGATATGTTTCCCTTTATTAATCTTTGAATCAGAGTCCAAGTTGGGGTTTGATTCTTTTTCTTTGAGCTCGTACACTAATTATTGTTTCGAGTGACATTCATCGGTGTTGTGCTACGGGTTGTTGTGGAACTCACACCAATTTTCAATGTCTTTCTTAGACTTCCCATTATCCTTCTTTTCATGCATCTTGGATTGTCTCTCCTGAGGTTGACATTCCTTTCTATGTCCTTTGTTCAGTGAGTTAGGGTTTCCTTTTCCATGATTCTGTTGTGGCGTATTTTCAACCCCGAACTCCCTCTTACTCTGCTGCTTGAATTTCTGCTCAACCTTGACTACATATCGATAAGAATTTCACAGTGAAGATATTTCCAAGAAATCCATCTTTGTTTGGATGTACATGTGCAGACCATTGTGATACTTCAAAAACAGGTGCCACTCAGAGTCTTTGATACCCAACTTTGAGTGCAAGGTATAAAATATGTTAGTGTACTTTGGCACCATCTGATCTCTTTTCTGATGTAGAGTCATCCATCTCATGTACTGGTCATCAAATTTTCTGACATGGTAGAACTCCTCCTTTAGGGAATCTACAAAGGTCGCCCAAGTGGGTTCTCTTCTGAATGGTGTAGATTCATCCATGGTGTACCTCTCCCAGGAACCTTCCCACCAAGCTCTGACATGGGGCAGATATTTAAGGAGAGTAAAGGTGATCTTCTCACTATCGGAGAAACTTTGGATGGAGTAATAACATTCTATCATATTCGACCATTTTTCTAGAGCATCTGCATCTATCTTGCCTTCAAATAATGGGATATCAAAAATGACTTTTACCTTGAAAGGTTTTGCACCTCCGAAATGGTTTCTTATCGAAGATGCCTCAGTTGCCACCATCAGTAGTCTTCGAAGGATCTGAGAAATTTATCCATTATCTTGTTCCTATGTCGCATGAGGGATTCCTCAAGCATTGTCTTGAAAGGATCTCCTGCTCTTTCATCTCTCTTTTCTTCCTCCATGGGAGGTCGCTTGGGCTAGTGAGAGAGGTTTTCCTAAAGAGAAACTAGCTCGAGACCCAAATATCTATACCCAGACCTCGTCGGGGACATGCTCTGATAAATGACAAGGAGAAAACTTCTTTTATATCACTAATTTGGATTATACTGAGAACGAAACGAGACAAAAACAAAAATATAGCAGAGAACACAAAAAATAGTGAAACCCAACTTCTATTAATGAATAAGATAGAAAAACAGTGTAGAACACAAACTCGCAAAATGGGGTAGCTTATCTCTGAAAAGAAAGAGATGTTGGTTATGCTTCATTCGCAACAAGTTTTACATTACACTCCATTGCATGCTTAAAGGGACTCCTTCACCTCAATTTTATATGAGAGAGTGAGAGGAGAACGATTCTCATGATGCATGTGGGATAAATTAGTCTAAGTTTATAAAATTCCATAGGCATATAAAATACTAGGAATTCCCGGGTAGTCACCCATCCCAGTACTACTCTAGCATAAGCGCGCTTAACTATGGAATTTGAATGGGATCCGATGCATTAACGCTATGCTATAAACATGTACATAAGACCACTAGGAAATATTACATGATGTCTGTAATTAACAAATGAAGATGAAATTACATTCCATTCCCCATCAAAAGGGTGAATATCATGGTTTGTCAAAACCATATGCTTGAAATGTTGATTCAATGGAAAAGGTGGATGACCACCGAGATCCACCTGGATTAGTCAGTTGGATTTTCAATAGACTCATCCTTATCCATCTTGGCTTATGTCATGGTTTTATTACTTGGGTAATGAGTTGCATTAGCTTGGTATATTTTGCAATTATAATAAATGGTGTTTTCTCTCCCTTCTTTAAGTTTGAAACATGGATGTCCACTCATGTTGTTTCTCATTGTTGTAGAAGGAATTAGTAGATCTCTTTATGAGGAAACCAAAACTAGAAACATCAAAGGTATAAATCCCTGTTATTCACCCATGTATTCTTCTTTGATGACATTTTAATATTTTGTGAAGGAATTATAAGAATGGTTTAAAACCTTAGAGAGATCATTGATTTATTTTGTGAGGAAACATGTATGAAACTTTACATTGTCAAGTCAACAATCTCCTATTGGGGCCTCTCAGAAAATGAAAAGGATGTATATTCCCAACTCTTTCATTTTTAGGTATTGACAATAGATGATGGGGTGAAATACCTAGGCTATCATTTGAAAGAAAACCGATATAAAAAAGGTGATTGGGAGTGGATAATTACCAAGGTATAGAGGAGACTCAACACATGGTGCAATCAATGGTTATTTAGAGGTGGTTGATTGATTTTCTTAAAATTGGTTCTGGAAGTCATCCGTGTCTATTTGATGTCCCTAGCATGGATTCCAAAAGGAGTCCTAGATGGGGCCTAAGAACATATTCATATTTCAAAGGGCTCTCACAACCAAAAAACATATGGAGAATGATACAAGGCTTTGGACTCTCGATATAGGTAACCAAAGATAAATATATAACTCTTGAATACATAGGGGAATAGATTGAAAATCCAATTTGACATATTCTATATGCATCAATAATATGGAAATCAATGGTTATGGTCTTTCCTCTTATAGAAATTGGTTGGTGTGGAGAATTGGCAGAGGTAACAAAGTCTAAACTGGCTTGGACCCCCATTCTAGAAACAATAATCTATATAGGCTCCCACCCCAACTAATTATGGAATTGAAAAGTCAAAGCTACCATACTCTAAGACAAGTACCTAGGGGAGTCAAAATTTTGGATAGGTTGCAACAATTTCTTTCTTGGGAGGAGATTGGACTTCGAGAGGAGAATGCAAAAATATGGGAATGTTATACTCAAAAGCTAAGAAGTTGTTTCATATATTTAATCAATCCAGATGATCAGCTCATTTGGTCTTTGAATCTTACAGGTAAAAATGAACCTAGAATAGGATACAAAGGCTTGGATATAAAGGGTAACAATAACCCGCAATATTGGTGGTTGAGGATTCTCTCTAAGTTCAAATTCCCATCCAAATAAAAAATATTATTGTGTTTATCGTTAAATAATAAATCCTTAGCGTGAGTCATCCTTCAAAATATAAGCTATGAGAGATAGGTGTTGTCTCTACAAAGATGACTCTATTAAGACCAACTCTCACCTTATCATGACACATATTTATACTCTAGAAGTCTAGCAAGAAGAAAATCATTTGACTAGTTTGAACAATGCTTGGAAGGGGAACTCCATTGAAGAAGTCCTCACGAATTGGTGTATGAACAAGGACACAAAGAGGTATAAAGATCTCCCTCTAACCATATCTTGGGGAATCTAGTTGGCTCAAAATTCTAAGATCTTTGAAGATAAGGATACCATGTTATTGAAATGTTCTATCCAAAGTTTGGACATCCTCTTTGCATTTCCTAAATGTAAGGAAGGATGTATCTCAAATCACTCCCTTGAAGGAGCAATAAATAATTATTTTTCCTGGGCATATTTTGATGGAGCTTCCCAAGGATCCCCCTAAAGGTGGGGGTTGCGGTAATCCTACATCTCTCCCCCACTTCCAACACGTCTTTTAAGGCTAGACTAGGCAGTGGAAGAAACAACTTTTGTGAAGTTATGGCTCTAAAATTGGTCTTAATGATAACTTAGGATAAATGGAATTTCTTAAATCCAAATTTATAGAGATTTTTTGCGTGTGATTCAATGGATTAAAGGAAAAATCAATTTTCATAAATTCACACTACAACCTCTCTCTTTGAATACATCAAGCTCCTAAAACCATCATTCTCTCACATTTCTGTTAGCATATTTAGAGGGAGAGGAACTATGAAGCAAAAAGGTTATCTAAAAATGGAGTGACACTAAAAAATAAAATATTTAAAAAATTACTCAAAAACCATACACACTTGTTTGAATATATTCATGCTCCTTGGTTCTAGGTTATTACTCAAAAACCATACACACTTGTTTGAATATATTCATGCTCCTTGGTTCTAGGTTTTTTTTCTTAATTTAGAGCTTTGTGATTTATGTTTTGAAAAACAAATTGAATACCATCATTAAAACTAACTAAACTTTTTTTTAAAAAGACAACTTAATTTTTTTTTTAATGTATAAAGAAGAATAAACTTTTTAATTTTTTTTTAATGAAAACTGTATATAATATATAATGTTTCACTAGTATATTCTAATTTAAGAAGAAAAATTTGAAACTTGAGGTGACAATGTTTTGACTAAAGCTATAATGATGTAAAGGGAGGTTTGAATGCTTGAATGTTAATTGAGGTGGATTGACATCCTACTTAATTCAGGTGGCTAGGGGTGTAGTGTTT
>JZKD02S1939322.1:193763-226020 GCA_000966675.3 Picea glauca
AGGATGTGGGAAAAATTCTCCATCATTTCATCCCTCTGTCGCATGAGAGCTTGCTCAAGCAACAGACTGATAGGATCGTCTGCTCCATCATTTTTCTTTTCTTCTGCCATTGAGGATTTCTTGGGTGTGCGAGAGCAATTGTCCTCAAGAGAGACAAGCTCGAGACCCAACTTGCTATACTCTGACCTCATCGGGGACATGCACTGAAGAAAACAATCAAGAGCAGCCTGCTCTAATACCACTGATCCAGATTATTTTCGACACGAAATGAGAGCGGAGATATAATAAAGAAATGCACATAGATATTACATATATTCAATAATATAACATAAATGTATCATAGATACAACCATAAACACAGATATACAGTAATACACGATTTCTATTAATCAGAGAAATGTACAGAGACAGTAAAAATACAGAGTGAAAGACTCGCTAGAATGGTGGCAGCTTATCTCTGAGAAGAGATGTGACAGCTACTCGCATTCGCTAGAAGATGATTAAAATGAGGCTCTAGAGGAATTTTTGTAATAAACGGGAATGCCAAAAGTCCTAGACATCCAAAAACCTAACCCTAGAAGATGAAGCACCAAAAGTCATGTGGGCCCTGTTTGGGTAAGTGAGTACATCAACTTTCCGGGGTCGTAACTTTTGCATATGATCTTTGTTTTAGGCGTGTGATAGCTCGTTGGAAAGGTATTGTCGAAGAGATTAATTTTTGGGGCTCAATAATTCCTTTGGATATCATTGATAACCTTGATCTCGAAAAACCTTCATTTGGACCCTCAAAATGGCCCCGAAAGTTAAAACCTGCTAAAAATAGTAAATTGCCAAAATGGCTAGAAAACTGTTTTGAGCCATTTGGAAATGGTGGGTAGCCACCAATATCCACCTGGATCAACAAGAACTGCCAGGGATGAGCATTTGAGAAGAAAAGAAGTAGCAGCAGTGTGGGGCTACGTCCACCAACCGCTTTTCCTTCTTTATTATTCATCTGAAAATTACATTCATTCACTCCTATGCACTAAGCCACAGAGCCAAGCTTCACATAGGATAGGAGATATGTGCACTGAGCACTAGATCCTCCTTCCAAAACTAGGTCAAGGCACAGAGCCAATTCTCTATCAAGGACAAAACCTTACTCACATACATTCCTTGGCACAAATTCGTTCAAGCCACTTGCAGTTAGCTCCACAAACTACTCAAAAAAATTCTCCTTCTACCGTACATTATTACTTATTTATACTTTTACAATCCCTTACAATAAGGCCTGATCATGGGTAAACCCCATGGGCCGACATCCCATAAACCCATTACAAAAACCCTAGAGAACCCCTTACTAGGTCCACATATCTCAGCTCCGGCACCTAGGCGCTCCTTCTTTGAACAATGTGTCGAAGTCCAAAAGTGGTCCAAACCTAACCAAGGTTTCCTCAAAACTTGGTCGAGGGCCAACAGGACCCCAACACTCACCTATGAATCGTCCCCAATCTATTAGGTCTAGTCAATGTTGCTTCGAAGGCCTCGAGCTTAACTTGAGATGCCTCGAATTGTTACTTCACTTGAGCCTCCTGCTCATCGATCTCCTAGATCATATGCTCCGTAACAGGCCCTTCTAGGCATTGTTCTACTGTTGCAACCACTTGGTCCAATTGTGAGCCCTATCTATCAATCTCTTTGAGCAGCTTGTAGGATTCATCTTGCATAGGTTGTAGCTTCTGCATGACTTCCATTACCTTCCTCTAAAGGGCAGTGATATGCTATTGTATTGCACATTTCTCCTGGGATCTTTTCATTCTTTCAACTGCGGTGAACAGCTTCATCTGGGCCTACAAGAAAAATTCTTGTTGTTGCACCTCCTGTAGCTATGCTTCCAGCTTTCTTAGCTTTGGATCCTCGGCAAGGTGTTCATATGTCTCTGCACTTCTATCACTCATTTTTTCTCACTCCAAGGCAAGGGATCTTATCCTTAATACTATGTTCTTAGCGGTCTCTTCCCTCTAGTCATGCACCTCCTACAAGGTGCTCGACACTGCTTGGGCCTCCAATTATGTTATCCTAGTTTGAAGCTGCTGGATGATCTCAGTGAGCTTCACTACTTGAGCTTCGATAGGATCATGCTCTTCCTATACAAACCCTGGTATAGAGTGACATGCTTTACTCAGTACCTCTTTGATTGTGGCCTGCTCTACGAGCAATTGCTCCTTTTCTCTCTGTAGTTGGGCTTTTTCCTCTTGGAGAATCACCTGAAACTCTTCTCTCTCAATTTCATAGGCGGCTACATTGTACCGCGCTACTCGTAATTGTTCTAAGGATTCATATTTATCTTGTTTCAAGGCTTCTATAGCCTTCTCCTTCTCTTCCTGGACTTTCTCAAGTCGATCTTCTGTTGCATCTGCAAGTATTCTCAATTGGGCTAGTTCATCCCCCAATTATGCAATTTGTGACGCAATAGGTATTGTGCGGACCAAATGAATATATTTTTGTACTTATTTCAATTCCTTTTCGATCCTTCCATATAGATCCTCCTTCTTCTCTCCATATCTCTGAGAGATATCCTAAGAAGCGTCCTCCATAGCTCCATGGACCAGACTAATATCATCCTCAGTGAGTGTGGCCTCCAACTGGGGATTATTAGCGTGTGTCTTCTTCCTTGTTGAAGGTTTCTTTAGAGAAACCTTCCTCTTATGCATTGTTACTATCCCAATAGGGGGATCCTCAAGTGTAGGGTTGGTAGCTTCACCTCCACCTTGCTCTTCTGCTCCCTCATCTCCTCCTCCTTGTCCATTTTCTTCGTCTCCTCCTCCTCCTGGTGAGTCAAATCCATTATATTCAGAAGTGTTGTCCCCCTCATCAGTCTCTATATCATAGACTTCCTCATGCTTCTTCTTCTTCTTCGTTCCACTGGACTATCTGACATGCTTGACCTAGGTGACTATGGGGCTTCCTATGGTATCAATGTCGAAGAGTTCTGCATCGGCGACGGGTACAAGGAATTCCTCTGGCCACTCCTTTGTAATCTGCTCCATGTCTTCATCTGTTAGCTTGTAGTATGACTGTAACTCTTCCTGATTCTCATCTTGGCGTGCAGTGATGTAGATGAAATGTGGATATGCACAGAAATTTTCTATTGGTCGGTATCGGTGTAGGGTGCGCGGTGTCATGCGTGGAAATGATTCAATGGAAACCTTTAATTGTTGATAGTATGCATGAAACATGGCGTTGGACTACCACTGCTTCGTCATGTTGTTGGTGTACCACAAGGTGGAAAACCTATCAGCCAATGGCTTCGAGGGTTTGATCTCTAGGAAGGTGGCTCCTTCAGGCATTTGCCAGGCAACAAATGCGATCAAAATGATCAGCCAGTTGTAATGGAGTTCATATCCCAAATCCTAGGCTTCGCTACAATCTTTCTCTACCTCATTGACGAGGTAAATTGCCCAGTTCATCTGCATGCCCTCCACACATTTTCCTGCGAGGTCCACCACGAACCCGGTGACCTATGTGGGGCAGTTCTTCCTTACGAGCTTGCCAGCTATGAGTTGGAAAGCGAGGTGGACAGCACCATCCTGTATAGAGGCTACCTTGTAACCTTTATTTCCTTTTTTTACTTTTCCGTAAGCTTCCTTGATGCGCTATTCTAGGGAGCGGTCCGAGGCCTTCCCTGGATAAAACTATTGAGGGTCAGGTCCGTTCATGCTTAAGCCTGTGATATGGTGGATCAGCATTGGATCCTCGGTAATTATTTTTCGAGCCACAAGTATCTGCCATGATAGCATGACAAGAGGATTTTAACGCAAGCGTTAACCTCATGGTGGCGGCCAAAATGGGGAATCTTCATCACATTTAACAAGGTGGACTATGCCAATCCCTTAATCCATGGCTGGGAGACGAGGCGAGGCTTCTTCCCAGTTGACTTTTTCAAGTAGCAGTGGGGTGCTAGCATAGCATAGTTATTCATGTATCCTAAATTGAATTCATTGTTCTTTAGTAGCGGGATCTGTCCTAACTGACTCCCGACTACGCGTACTCCTTTCGAAATGTACGCGATGAATAAGGTGTACTCAAAATATCGTGGGATGTTGTCACAGTTAACTGCTCCATCCAAAGGTGGGATATACTCTAGTAGGATCGATGGGATCTACTTCGCATTAGACAAATCACCGCGGTGCTTACTTCGTTTCTTAGTCGCGGGGTTGACACGGCTAGAACGACGTCCAATTGAAGGGGAAGCCTACGGTGCCCTAGTCGTCAATGTCTAGACACCTTCAGATAATGTTCTGTCAGCCATTAGCTTCTTGAGGATTTCCTCAACAGACTTCTCTAATTCACTAGGTTCGCCTAACATTCTAACTTTTAAAAAGACAAGTCGAGGTAGGAGAATGGATAAGCCGGGTAGAAAAATGGACAACAAGGTCTAGTTTTTGATAACATATCTCGACACAGAATCAATTCTCTTCTTGTCTCAGTTAATCATGGGTAGCAAAAGGTGGTCCTAGCACAGCGACCAACAAGTTAAATAAGCGGGGCCTCGTAACGGATTCTTCCAACGGCCAGGAATGCATCCATCAATGTGAATATGTCTATTATGGCACAGTCTCCACATCCAAAAGTGGTCCATATGCCCATAAATGCATTTTCTAACCTTTTTGGAGCGTCATTCTAACAGTCGAGGCACCTCCAATGGTCATATAGCTTCACCAGGGTGAAGTCCCATGCTGCGGGGTCTTGTTGTTCCATTGAGGTTCAAATCCTGTGAACCTGCCTCTTGCTAGGTTCTAGTCTCTGAAGTCTTCCATCTATTCTCTATAGCTTCTTGTAGCTTTTCCAACTTAGATTTCTTTTTATTGAGCTTCATTGCCTTCTTTCCTGTGATCTGAGTCTCTCTAACTATTTATGGAATCCTCTTTCCATTTTTATTCTTATCTTCCCCTAGTGTAGTGACTTCACACTGTTGATGTGACCTCAAAGGGTATGAAGTTAATATCCCTTCTCGTAATACTTCTTGGGTGGATATACTCTTTCTTGAATGGATAGATCCTTCAAAATTTCTTGCATTCTTTCAACATTGACAGTTAATTCTCTTGCCTTCTATCCCTCCTGCATTGTTACTTTGTTCTATTTCTTTGACTTATCCTCTGGTTCTTCTATTATTCAATCTATTTTTCTAGCTATGAAATCCCTTAGTTCTTGATTTTTCTTTTCTATAGCTTCTTCCTCTGCTTTCCTTCTGATTTGGTCCTCAATCCAAGTCTTCCCTGAAAAAAGTGGGAAAGGGGCATTGTTCTCAACAAACTTAATGACTTCAAATTCCTCTTTAGTCGATGTTCCATGAATAATAATATATACATTAGTAACTCTTCCACATAAGGTTATCATCTTTCCCTTAAACAAGCCTATCCTTCCCAATGAAGGTACCACAGTAGGCTTTCCCAAAATTTCCCATGTGTCATAATATTCACTTGTGTTTCTTCACCCAAGACACAGTCTATGTCGAAGTCTTATATTCTTGCCCTTATGCATTGTTTTACTTTCAGGATCTCTGGTAAACTGACATCTTTGTGAACATCCATTGTTTCTTTCAACTGTAATAACATAGTCTGAGCTTTCTCTAATTCTTTCCCTTTATGATTCTCTAAGATTCCCTTAGCCTCTTGACTTCCTTCATAGTTTTATTTTCTCATGTCCATTTGTTCAACTTTAGCAATCATCCTTGAACAATCCTCAACCTCATGACCAACAATCTTACAACAAAGACAAATAGGACCTATGCTAGGGCATTCCTTAGCAAGGTGTCTTGGTCTTCTGCAGTTATAACACAATGTCAATCCTCTTTTTCTTTTAAACGTTCCCCATCCTTTTCTATATTGTGCACTAGAATCATAGTGTTGGACCTACACTCTGCAAAAAAAAAATCTAGGTTCCTGCATCCACTTATTAGTCCAAAAATTCTTTCTATGCATAGGAATAACATATCTTTCTTCATTTCTATTAAATTTACTCAAATCAACTCTTTGTTTCAAGTGCGTCCTAGCCTTCATACTAGGACAGAATCTATTAAACATACTTACATTCATTCTTTTGAAACAAAATTTTTTACTTATATTTCTCTTGTCAAATCACAAAGCTTTACCTCTTTTAAGATCTTACCTCTTTTCTTCAGATTGGATTTCTTTCTTATCACAGAGATTTGCAAGTCAAGTAGAGTATTGCACACTTCAACAACAAATCTACACACAGAGCTTCTCTTTTCTTTACATCAGTTCCCAGCAATCACAATTTTAGGTCCTGGCAACGGAACCATTTGTTGGCACAAGGGCAGACCCAGGGTTCAACGCTTAATAGTGCACCAACAAAACCTCGACTACAGGCCCTTTCGGCAACACCTATGAAGCAGGTGAAGTCTCACCTAAGGTAGAAGCAGGGGGGGTTACAGGACACATGTGTCTGTAACCAATCTTGGACACAGATTTGTGATAATAACACTTCGCAGCGTATTCTATTAACACTTAGAAGATGACATGCATTAGTTTCCTAATATTAGTAACATCCCATAACATACCCAAAGATAGATCGACGCAGTAATAATGAATGATTATATATCCTGAGCACTTAGCATTGATTCAGATCTAACAATCATTTATCCTTAACACAAGTAAAGCATTAAGCAACAACATATCTATCTATCATACATAATAATCAAAGCAATAAGCATATTCATAACATAAACAACGAGGAAAAAAGAAAACGAAAGACACAAGATATATGTGGTTCACCCTAGTGTGGGGCTACGTCCACCAACGGCTTCACCTTCTTTATTATTCATCTGAATCTTACATTCATTTACTCCTGTGCACTAAGAAACAAAGCCAAGATTCACATAGGATAGGAGATCTACTCATTGAGCACCAGATCCTCCTTCCAAAACTAGGTCAAGGCACAGAGCCAATTCTCTATCAAGCACAGAGCCTTACTCACATACATTCATTGGCACAAATTCATTCAAGCTACTTGCACTTAGCTCCACAAACTACTCAAAAAGTGTCTCCTTCCACCATACATTCTTACTTATTTATACTTTTACAATCCCTTACAATAAGGCCTAATCATGGGTAAACCCCATGGGCCAACATCCCATAAACCCATTACAAAAACCCTAGAGAACCCCTTACTGGGTCCACATATCCCTCAAAAATGGGTGAGATATGCGATCTCAGCTCCGCCTAGGTGCTCCTTATTCGAATAATGTGTCAAAGTCCAAAAGTGGTCCAAACGTGACTAAGGTTTCCTCAAAACTTGGTCAAGGGCCAACAATGAATATCATGGTTTATCAAAACCATATGCTTGAAATGTTGATTGAATGGAAAATGTGGATGGCCATCGAGATCCAATTGGATCATTCCTCCCTGCTTAGGAACCAATGGTACCCATTGCATCAAGTTCCCTTGGGAGATGGAGAAACTTTTGTTGAATCTAAACCTTGGTGAACCGCTTTCCTTGTTGAAATAGATATCCTTCTTGTACTTTTCTTGTGGAATGATGTCAAGAACCAGTTGGAAGTGTTGGATCTATTCAACATATCTAGTTACATGGTCTTCATTGGTCTGAGTGTGGGAGGACTATGTCGGTGAAGATGCAGTAAGAAGAGCTATATCAATATTGGGGGCTAATGGCTAGAACCCCAAGCACACCTGTAAAGGGCCATGGCCAATAGAGCTATGTTAAACATATGGAAGACTCTCATTCTCTTTGTTCTCCTCTACAAAATTGTTGACCTGCTTCTACTGGATAGAAACGTCTTGGGCTAAGGCTGTAGTGGTCGTAGTGACCTTATGTTCACCTTCTGACTAGATCATGAAGAGGGAAAAATTTGTGGTCTGACAAATTACTTTGTGGAATTTTTTTTTCGAGATCAATGAAGTGGCAGTAATTGGAGCTACCTTTGGTACCTTGTAGAGATGACCTACCATAGTAACAATGACATTGCAGGGTTGAGACTCATAGATAGTGTGAATTTTCCACATATATGGTTGTCCTAAAAGAAAATCATAGACTTCAAGTGGGGCAACATCACACACTACCTCATCCATGAAAGGATTAATGTCATAGGACAAGAGACACCATTGGCTGACATGGATTTCTCATCCCCAGCTCAACCATCCAATGGTGTATGGTTGGGGGTGTGACATCAATGGAAACCTCAATCTATCGACAACCTCGGCTGAGATCAGGTTCTTCTGACTCGTGTTGTCAATAATGAAATGCAATGGGGTCCCCTTTAACCACATGCGTGAGTGGAAGAGGCACTCCCCCTCCTAAATATCCTATGGTTCTTCTGGTTGTATTGTTTTGGTTGCAATGGTAGCAGTGGGTTCTACATCCATGATATGTTTCCCTTTATTGATCTTTGAATTAGAGTCCAAGTTGGGGTTTTATTATTTTTCTTTGAGCTTGTACACTAATGATTGTTTCGAGCGACATTCATCGGTGTTGTGCTAGGGGTTGTTGTGGAACTCACACCAATTTTCAATGTCTTTCTTAGACTTCCCATTATCCTTCTTTTCATGCATGGCTCTCCTGAGGTTGAAATTCCTTTCTATGTCCTTCATTCTGTGAGTTAGGGTTTCCTTTTCCATAATTCTATTGTGGCATATTTTCAACCCCAAACTCCCTCTTACTCTGTTTCTTGAATTTATGCTCAACCTCGACTGCATATCGATAAGAATCTCACAGTGAAGAGATTTCCAAGAAATCCATCTTTGTTTGGATGTACATGTGCAGACCACTGTGATGCTTCAAAAATAGGTGCCACTCAGAGTCTTTGATACCCAACTTTGAGCGCAAGCTATGAAATATGTTATTGTACTTTGGCACCGTCTGATCTCTTTTCTGATGCAGAGTCATCCATCTCATGTACTGGTCATAAAAAAATTCGACATGGTAGAACTCCTCCTTTAGGGAATCTACAAAGGTCGCCCAAGTGGGTTCTCTTTTGAATGGTGTAGATTCATCCATGGTGTACCTCTCCCAGAAACCTTCCCACCAAGCTCTGACATGGGGTAGACATTTAAGGAGCGTGAAGGTGATCTTTTCACTGTCGGAGAAACTTTGGATGGAGTAATAACATTCTATCATATTCAACCATTTTTCTAGAGCATCTGCATCTATCTGGCCTTCAAATAATGGGATATCAAAAATGACTTTTACCTTGAAAGGTATTGCACCTCCAAAATGGTTTCTTATCAAAGATGCCTCAGTTGCCACCATCGGTAGTCTTTGAAGGATCTAAGAAATTTATCCATCATCTTGTTCCTCTGTTGCATGAGGGATTCATCAAGCAATGTCTTGAAAGGATCTCCTGCTCTTTCATCTCTCTTTTCTTCCTCCATGGGAGGTCACTTGGGCTAGTGAGAGAGGTTTTCCTGAAGCGAAACTAGCTCAAGACCCAAATATCTATACCCAGACCTCGTCGGGGACATGCTCTGATAAATGACAAGGAGAAAACTTATTTTATACCACTAATTTGGATTATGCTGAGAACGAAATGAGACAAAAACAAAAATATAGCAAAGAACCAAAAAAAACAGTGAAACCCAACTTCTATTAATGAATAAGATAGAAAAACATTGTAGAACACAAACTCACAAAATGGGGTAGCTTATCTCTGAAAAGAAAGAGATGTCGGTTATGCTTCATTCGCAACAAGTTTTACATTACACTCCATTGCATGCTTAAAGGGCCTCCTTCACCTCAATTTTATATGAGAGAGTGAGAGGAGAACGATTCTCATGATGCATGTGGGATAAATTAGTCTAAGTTTATAAAATTCCATAGGCATATAAAATACTAGGAATTCCCGGGTAGTCACCCATCCCAGTACTACTCTAGCATAAGCGCGCTTAACTATGGAATTTGAATGGGATCCGATGCATTAACGCTATGCTATAAACATGTACATAAGACCACTAGGAAATATTACATGATGTCTGTAATTAACAAATGAAGATGAAATTACATTCCATTCCCCATCAAAAGGGTGAATATCATGGTTTGTCAAAACCATATGCTTGAAATGTTGATTCAATGGAAAAGGTGGATGACCACCGAGATCCGCCTAGATTAGTCAGTTGGATTTTCAATAGACTCGTCCTTATCCATCTTGGCTTATGTCATGGTTTTATTACTTGGGTAATGAGTTGCATTAGCTTGGTATATTTTGCAATTATAATAAATGGTTTTTTCTCTCCCTTCTTTAAGTTTGAAACATGGATGTCCACTCATGTTGTTTCTCATTGTTGTAGAAGGAATTAGTAGATCTCTTTATGAGGAAACCAAAACTAGAAACATCAAAGTTATAAATCCATGCTATTCACCCATGTATTCTTCTTTGATGACATTTTAAAATTGTGTGAAGGAATTATAAGAATGGTTTAAAACCTTAGAGAGATCACTAATTTCTTTTGTGAGGAAACATGTATGAAACTTTACATTGTCAAGTCAACAATCTCCTATTGGGGCCTCTCAGAAAATGAAAAGGATTTACATTCTAAAGCAGGACTCTATCGACCCTCGGGTTGACATCCACTCACAGGATCATTCTTTATCTACTTTGAGTCGGATCGACTCTTTCGATTCCCTACTAGAATCACAAATTATCAGTCCACAGGTCCTTCGGGAAGCTCACCTATGTGAACAACACTAGGCATGAGCTCCACCTCCTCCAACCAAACACAACGCTATAACCAAGGCCCAATTCCAAAGGTGCTTGTCACAACTTGCAATCTTGCGAGTTCGCGAGCCAAAACTCTCGACTCCTCCTTTCCAAATTCACGATACCCGAAATGTCGATATGGGTATAGCTCCTTCCCTTGTCAGTGCCCTCCATGTGTGACCACCATCTAGGCTTAACGCTAGCACCTCTCACTACTCACCCCTTCGGGAGGTTCAATCTCAAGCTCCCGTGATCTTATCTCGCAAGTCACCGAGACGTGAGAAGTCAACGGAATGCGGACTCCTTCCACTAGGCGATGCGTGTCCGCCTGTCTATCACACGGGCCCACCTTGTGGTTCTTCCACGTGTCCCTCATGCCTAGCTTCGGCACTTCACAACTTCGCCCCCAAGTGCTGCCTCCTTTGTATCCTGACACCCAAAGTGTCAATATCCCGAACTCCTCAATACTCCTTATCGCAACTCACGACTTCAGGACTTTCAGGACAAAAGTCTAGACCCCCTATCCTCCAAATTTCTGAGGTGTTGAATTCCAACACGTTGTAAATGAGGGTCCCACAACAGAACTTCTTGCCCTGATAGGACTTCGCCTTTCACGATCTCACGAATCTTGGTGCAAGGTTTTCGACCCTTCAGCCCTCGAATCCGCGAAATGAGAGTTTGCGAGTGATCCAATGGCCCTTACTAACTTGGATCATACAGCTCTATTTCCCTTGAACTTAAACTTAAAAATAGGCTTACCGTACCTCCCCTGCTCCTCTGCATGATCTGACAGCTCTCGAAACTTCACGAATTCCCCTCGGAGAATTTCGACCGTCCAATGCCTCCTTGACAACTCCTACGAAATGAGCAAGGTATTCCTTCACAGAACTTGTCCACCTGCAAAAAAACTTCGCTACGCCTCCTTTCAACACTTCAAGGCACTAGCCCTCTTGAGCTTCTCTTTGACAACTTCGAAGACCCTATCCCTCCTATTATTGATTGAAAAATCCTCAAGTACTCTGGGGATACCTTCTGCACGCACTCCTTGCAGCACTTCTTCAAATACTCCTAAGTATTTGAACTGGTTGACTCTATGCAACTCCTTGCGACAACAGTCTTTCAACCACTCCGCCTTAGATGCAAGTTCTGAGGTCTTTATCCGCCTGTGCACACCTTACATGGCTCCTGTTATTAACTTGCACTTCTGTGAGAATGAGAATAATTGTATCTCTTCTGAGCTTTCAGAGATTTGGACTCTGAACTCGTCAACGCACTCCTTGTGGACACTCCATTGCACTCCTTGCAGGAACTCTTACTCGGATAGAGAAACAATTGAAACTCATTCCTTACTCTCCCTCTCTCAGATTTCAGACATTTAACAAGAAATCATGCATACATAGCATCACAACAAATGTACAATAGAAAGAGTAAAACAACTATAAGCATGACATTCAGCATATCCACACAGAAGGCATTATAATACCACGAGTCTGGAATCAAAGCTTCATATATTAAATTCAGACTTTTGTACATGGATTCTTCTACGTAGCTCTCTGCTACTCTTCTATGCTCTATGATCTTCTTCCATTATTGTTACAATGATAAAAGAGAGGGTGTCTGACGCAACCCCTCCTCAACCCGTAGGTCAAAAGGTCACGTACACAAGATCTTTTCCCTTACATTGGCCCGAAGAGCTCTCGGAAATGGCTCCTCTATTTCCCTTTTGGGAAATCTGCACCCACAATTTACTTCAAGAAATTCCCCCTTATACTTCGGGAGATCTGACTTCGCACTTTCGCGAATCTGGGGGTCAAATGCCTTGTCTCTCAATCTCCGTAACCCGAAGCAATCAACACTTGACCTTTTCCCTTTCTAGTTCGGATTTCTCCTTATCACGATTTCGAGAGTTCCGATGTCAAGCAACTCGTCCCCTCGACTTCTGAAACCCGATTTTCTGAACCTCCGATGTGCTCGCAAACTTTGACTTTTCAACAGCCCTCCATTCCATCGAGACTTCGGACTTCACGATTTCGCAAATCCTGATGCGAAGATTTTGGGACTTCACCCCTCGAAACCCTGAAATAGTCAACAGAATTTGACTTTCATGTTGATAGTGCGCCACTTGTCTACCCTATCGATTCCTATGGCCCACACGATCCTTTCGTCCCTTCGGGACTTCGCGTTTTGTGATTTCGCAAACCCTGTTGCAAGGATTACGAGACCTCAATCTATGAAACCCCGAAATAGAAATGTATGTGCAAATCCAACGGCTCATGTTGGCTTAAATATACGGTTCTACCTCTCCTAAGCTTGAACCTTTGGGAATACTTACTGTAACTCCCCTGCTCCTCCATGAGATCTGACGGCTCACGGGACTTTGCAAACTCTCCACAGAGAATTCCGACCATCCGTCTCTTCTCTTCCCAAGGACTCCTGCAACTTTTTACCAAGTGGTTTTCCCATGGTACTCAACTGCCTGCGATGCAAATTTGCAACGCCTTCTCACCATCCACTACACAACTTCTTGTGCTTCCTTCGACGGTTTCGAAGGTTTTATCTTTCCTGAGCTTTCTCCAACTATGAGTCTTGAAGAAGATTCCTGCGCACACTCCTTGCGGAAATTTCACACACTCTTAAGTGTTGAACTTCATTCAACTCTGTGCACTTCTTGCAGCAGCAGTCTCTCAATACCCCACTTAGGTTCTCAACTCTGAGACTTTACTCACCCTGCGCACTCCTTGCACGACTCTTGTGCCTAGCTGCACTTCTGTGGGAATGAGCACAAAAGCTATCTTATATGAGCTCTCAGAGACAAACCTCTAAACCCTTTGTCAACGCACTCCTTGCGGACAATTCAACTGCACTCTTTGCAGGAACTCTTGCTCAGATAGAGAAACAATTGAAACTCATTTCCCTTACTCTCTCTCTCTCTCTCTCTCTCTCTCTCTCTCTCTCTCTCTTTCTTAGATTTCAGACATTCAACAAGAAATCATTCATACATAGCATAAAATCAATTGCATGACAGAAAGAGTAAATCATTCATGAGCATAACATTCAAAGATGCATACACAGAGAAATTTTGAACACCATGAGTCTGAATCAAAACCTTTTGTATTAATATAGAACTTCTATACATGGAATTCTCACTACAGCTCTCTGCCTCTTTTCTATGCTCTTGCCCTCAATTGGCATAATCTATTTTACAATACACAAGGAGGGTGTCTATATCTGTTTCCCTCCACTCCTAAAAATGTCTAATCTACACATTAAATTCTATCTACTTTCATTTACTATTATAAATTCCTTCTACCTACTAAGGACGAGAGCGGATCACTCAAGGTCCGTTTACATTTTACAAGTGTGCCTCCACTTGATGGCTTCATTAATGTTTCAAGACATTTCAAAATTTGTACTGGGTGCTTTTCCAGCTGTCCATTGTCTCTGTGCTGGATCGCTTGAGATACTCCTGCATCAATGTCTATAATCGTTTTCCCTCCAGCTCCTAAAACTGTCTAATCTATAAATTTAAATCTACCTACTTACATTAACTGCAAATAAATGCCTCTATCTACTATAGATGAGAGATGATCACTCAAGATCTATTTACAATTTGAAAGTACGCCCTTTCTTAACTATTTCACTTATGTTTGGTGTATCAAACTTCAAAACATTTCAAACAATTCATCATGTACCAAAATGTGTTTGCATTTGTCCCATGCTCTCTTGTTGTTGGCGATGCTCCTACATCATACTCCCTCGCTTGAAAATTTTCATGGGCTCCTGTCCATGAGCTCTCGCGTAGTCTAACCATGCTTTTGAATCTCTGCTTCATTCTCCCAGCTGGCATCTTCAACTGGATGTCCCTTCCACTTGATAAAGTATTCAAAATATTATTTTCTCCTGGTCCTCTTACTGACTCTCTTGTCCAGTATTCTCTCCATCTGTGGCTTTTCAGCTACATGCATTTGTTTAGTCCACTGAACTTCTAGTTGTTCATTGTCTTCTCCCGCTTCTTCAGCCTTATAAGGGTATGATGCAGGCGCATTCCTCAGGGCACGTCCGCTCATAGGATCTTTCCTCCTTCCTCGGCCCGAAGAACTGAAAGGTTCTTCTATTTCCCTATCAGGAAATCTTCACCCACAGAACTCTTCACTCGATCCCCCTCTTTACTTATCAGGGAATCAGACTTCGCGGTATCGTGAGGTCAATGGTCGAGCACTGGTGTTTCGGATCCCCGAACCCCGATGCAAGTCAACGCTGACCCCTCCTTTGCCTGTCGGGACTTCTCCTATCGCGATTTCGCCACTCACAATATTAAGAAATTCACTTTATCGACTCCCAACTCACGAGATGTTGAGACTCCGATGAGCTCACTTGCTTTGACTTTTCAACGATCTCTTATCCCGTCGAGACTTCGGACTTCGTGGGATCGCGAATCCTAATGTCAATATTTCGGGACTTCTCGCCATGAAACTCCGATAGCTCGTGCCACCTATCCTCCACTAACTCTGTTGTGGGCCATGCTATCCTTTAGCTATCGGGATATCACATTTCGCGATTCCAAATTGCAAGAGTATCCTGTCCTCGAAACCTCCAATACTCTGAACCCTGACTTCTTCAGATCTTCTGACATGCGTCCCTCTCAAGATCCACGACTATGATCCCCTCACTGTTTCGGAACCCAAAAGGTCTCGGGCTCTTGACTTTTGAAACCTCGATATACCGATGACTTCTGGTTCCTGCCACCTGTCCCAATAGATGGACGGCTCTGAGGTCGTCAGGGTATCACGTTTCATGATTTTGCAATTCCTATTGCTATAATCACGGGACTTCAACCCACGAAACCCCGATGCACGATGTACATGTAGCTCTAATGGCCTTGACCGACTTGGATCAATGTCTCTCCTCCTCCTGATCTTTTATCCTTTAGGAAATATGACGTCGCATCTCCCTTACACCTCCGCAAGATCCCACGGCCCACGGAGATTCATGGTTTCTCCTCAGAGAATACCAACCGCCTATCTTTCCCGATGAATTCTGTGAAATGAACCAAGTATTCCTCCACGAGGACTTATCCACCTGCATGCACACTTATAATGCCTCGTACGAACTCCCAATCACGACTTCCCTGCATAGTTCTTCAGCAGAATTCGAAGGCCTGTCCTTCCTGAGCTTTCTCACCACTCTGAGTCTTAGAGAATATTTTGGTTTGTGCGCACTCCTTGCAGCAACCTTCAGATACCTTCAAATATCTGAGAATTCTTCGACTCTGTGCACACCTGCAGCAGCAGTCCTTCAATGCTCCACTCGGATTCACAAACTGAGACTTTCCTTATCCTGCTCACTCCTTGCACGGCTCCTATAACCCAATTTCACTTCTGGGTGAATGAGAACAATATTTAAACTATCTGATCCTTCTGTCAACGCACTCCTTGCGGATGACTTCAACTGCACTCCTTGTAGGAATCCTTGCTCAGATAGAGAAACAATTGAAACTCATTTCTTCTCCTTCCTTTCTCAGATTTCAAACACTCAGCAAGAAATCATTCATACATAGCATGTAAAACATATGCATAATAGGAAGTTGAATCAACCATGGAGTTGAATCAACTTCTTCTATTAATTCAAGCTTTGTACATGGGTGTTCTTCCACAGCTCTCTGCTTCCCTTCTTCTCAATGCTCAAAATTTTGTTACAATGCACAATGAGGGTGTCTATATCCCGTTTCCCTCTTTTTCTCTAAAACTGTCTAATCTAATATTAAAATCCTATCTACCTGCATTAACTATATTAAATGTCGTCTATCTACTAAGGATGAGAGCGTATGGCTCAAGATCCCGATTACATTTACAAGTGCGCTTCATTAAATCTCCTCATTAATGTTCGTGCAACAGTTTCAAGGTGTTTTCAAAAATTTGTGTTGGCTTGTCCAGCTGTCCACTTGCATTATGCACTGGCTCGCTTGAACTGGGAGATGCGCCTGCATCATACTCCCTCGCTTGAAAATTTTCATGGGCTCCTGTCCATGAGCTCCTGCACGGTATGTCCATGATTCTGTATCTCCGCTTCAGTCTCCCAGCTAGTGTATTCCACTGGATGGTTCTTCCATTTGACCAGATACTCAAAGTATTCCTTCCGCCTGGTTCTCTTACCCACTTTCTTGTCCAATATGCACTCCATCTGTGGCTTCTCTGTAACTAGCATTTGCTTTGTCCACTGGATCACTGGCTGCTCATTTTCTTCTTCTGGGTCCTCAATTTTATATGGGTATAAATCTGAGACATTGAATATCGAAGAAATTCCGATCCCATCGGGTAATTAAATCTCATAAGCATTTTCTTGAATTTTCTTCAAGACCTTGCAGGGTCCGATTTTCTTCATCTTCAATTTATTGTATGTCCCTCTCGGGAACCTTTCCTTCCTCAGATGTGCCAAAATCAGATCATCAACCTCAAACTGAAGTTGTCTTCTATGTTGATCGGCTCTGCGTTTATATTCTTGGCTTGATTTTAGCAGTCGCTCCTTCACCTGGCTGTGAAGTTCCTTCATCGCCTCAGAGAATTCTTCTGCAATAGCGCTCCTAGTTGCATTCTGTTCTGAATCCCTCAATTCATAAATCCCCCTTGGTTGTGTGCCATAAACAACCTAGAATGGACTCTCTCCTATACTCTTGTTCACATAATCATTATACGCAAACTCTGCCTGCGGCAATATATTGTCCCAACTGCTACGGTGCTCTGTCACCAAGCTTCTCAGTAAATCTCCTAGACTTTTGTTTACCACTTCTGTCTATCCATCCATCTAAGGATGATAAGATGAACTAAACAACAAGTTAGTTCCCAACTTCTTCCATAAGGTTCTCCAGAAATTCCCTATGAATTTCGTGTCTCTGTCCGAAACTATGCTGCTTGGTAAGCTGTGAAGTCGAATGACTTCTTTGAAAAATAGGTTTGCGATGTGAGTCACGTCATTGGTTTTCTGACATGGGATAAAATGTGCCATATTGGAAAATCTATCCACCACCACAAAGATTGAATCAAATACTCCTTGTGTTCTTGGCAACCCCAATACAAAATCCATGCTAATCGCATGCCACAGCCTTTCTGGTATGGGCAATGGTTGATAAAAACCCGCATTCTGCTTCCTCCCCTTCGAATGCTAGAAAATTATGCATCTATCCACAAATCTCTTGACCTTTGATCGCATCCCTAGCCAAAAGTATGATTCAATCAGCTTTGCAAATGTCTTGTCATGACCGAAATGTCCAGCCAATCCTCCACTATGTTTCTCCTTTAGCAGATTCTCCTTCATGGAGCAATTTGGAATACAAAGTTGATTGCCTTTAAACAGCAATCCTTCCTGGATTATGTATTTGGCCCACTGGCTTCTATCTCTGAGAACTGGATTCTCATTTGCTTCATACGCTTCCTTGAAGTCTGGATCATCTACGTACATGTCTCTGAGATCCTCAAAGCCCAATGTTTTGACTTTGAATTCCTGCAACAGCAAGCACTTCCTACTCAAAGCATCAACAACTTTGTTAGCAGTACCAGAAATATGTTTAATAAAAAATGTAAAGTTTTGCATGTATTCAACCCACTTAACATGCCTCTGATTCAACTTTCTCATGTTGAGTCACAAACTGTAATGCATGGTTATCACTATATAAAACAAATTCCTTCGGAACCAAATAGTGCCTCCACTTTTTCAATGCCTGAATGATGGCATAAAATTCCTTGTCATATGTGGAGTACTTCGCTTTCTCTTCATTCAGCTTCTCGCTGAAATATGCAATCAACCTATCTTCTTGACTTAAGACTGCCCCTATTGCAAACCCACTTGCATCTCATTTCACCTGAAATGTCTTCTGGAAATTCGGCGACACCAGAACAGGTTGTTCCGTGATCTTCATTTTCAATAAATTGAAACTCTTTTCAGCCTCTTCAGTCCAGTGAAAAGATTTGTGTCTTTTCTTCACTGTGTCCATCATCGCTGTGCTGATTCCACTGAAATTCCTAATGAACTTTCGGTAGAAACTAGCCAACCCGTGAAAACTTCTCACCTCAAATATATTCCTCGGTGATGGCCAATTCTTGATCACTTCCACCTTATCTGGATCCATCCTCAACTCATTTTCCGAAATAACAAATCCCAAATAAATGATCTCTGTCTTCATGAATGAGGACTTCTTCATGTTTATCAACAGCTTCTCCTGCTGCAATTTATGCATCACTGTAGCCAAATGCTTCAGATGCTCCGCTGTTGTTTTATTGAAAACCAGTATGTCATCCAAATACACGATGACAAATTTCCCGATGAACTCCCTCAGGACTTCGTTCATCAACCTCATGAAGGTACTCGACGCATTTGTTAAGATAAACAGCATAACAAGCCATTCATACAACCCCTCGTTGGTTTTGAATGTTGTCTTCCATTCATCACCTTCTCTCATATGAATCTCGTGATATCCACTTTTCAAATCAATCTTCGAAAAATATTTGGCTTCACTCAAGCAGTCCATCAGATCATCCATCCTTGGCAATGGAAATTTGTACCTGATGGTTATTTTTTTGATCGCCCTTGAGTCGGTACACATTCTCCAGCCTCTGTCTTTCTTCGAACTGAGTACTGTCGGAACAACACATGGACTCAAGCTTTCCCTGACCAAACCTTTGTCCAACAACTCTTGGACTTGTCTTTTGACCTCTTCATTCTCTTGTGGCGTCAATCTGTACGTGGATTTATTTGGAAAACTGGCTCCTGGTATGAGATTAATATGATGACTCACACTCCTGATCGGTGGCAACGAATGAGGTAATTCGTCCACTACAATGTCAGCGAACTCTTCCAGCAGCTCCTAAACCTCCTCTGGCAAATCATCCATTCCTGTGCTAGTCAGAACAATCCTCAGTTTCCTTACCACAATGAACTGTGGATCCTCCTTCTTCTTAACCTCGATAAGAAGTTCCTTCCCACTCATGAGAAGTACAGTGTTTCTCACTTCCGGCTTCACCTCCTTATCTTTAATTGGAAGCAACATGTGTGTCCTCCCATCCTTCTCTAGGGTATATGTATTCATCCTCCCATCATGAATCACATTTCTATCATATTGCCACAGTCTACCTAGCAATAGATGACAAAAATCCA
Source organism: Picea glauca (assembly GCA_000966675.3). NCBI lineage: Eukaryota > Viridiplantae > Streptophyta > Pinopsida > Pinales > Pinaceae > Picea > Picea glauca. Next base: position 213,622 of record JZKD02S1939322.1, read on the forward strand.
TAGGAATGACATCACACAAGATTTTATCATTATATCCTCCTATCTTAAATTCAACTAATCATTGTTTGGTAACATTTACATGATGTCCTTTTTGTAGCCACGAAACTTTATATGGACTTGGATGATCAGTCGTCTCCAGCCCCAGCTTTTCTACCATCTCGGTTGAAACGAGATTATATGTGCTACCACTGTCCACAATGACCTTGCATGCCCAACCCTTGGTCTTGCAAGTTATTCTGAAAAGTCTGGTCCTTTGGAATGAGCTTTCCGCCTCTTTCTCTAGTGTCAAAAGGACTTTTCACATTACCAGGGATCTTCCACCTTCAGCATCCTCCGCCTCAACATTTCGCCCATGTGCTTCGGTGATGTGAGTCTCTCCACTATCCTTCTTTTTCTCTGGACACTCGAATGACTTGTGCCCATTTTTTCCACACGTGAAGCATGTGATTACTCCACCTCTTCCTCTTCCTCTACCTCTGGTACGAGGAAACCTATTATTATCAGCATATCCTCCTCTCTGCTCAGTATGTTGTTCTCTTTGTTCAGCGTATTTCCCTCGCTGTGAACTTCCACCTCTCTCTACTCGAGTTTGAGGTTTCTTCCAGTCTTCCTTAGGCTTCTAATATTTTTCTTGGGCAATCGATTTGCCTCTGGGATGAATTCTACCTCGGCCCCTTTAACTCTGCTTTCAGCTCAGCTTCTCCTCAGCTTTTAGAGCCATTTGATAAGCATATTCCACCATTCGGATGGTTACCATGCTCATCTCATCCTGGATATCATATCTTAGACCATTCATGTACCTAGCAACTTTTTCGTCATTGCTTTCACGATGACCTGCCCTGATATTCAACCTGTAAAACTCTTCAGTATATTCTTTTACTGTCATCAGCTTATGTCTTAGGTTCTACATTCTCCTGAACAGAGAAATTTGATAGTCCCTAGGAATGAATTTTTCCTTCATCTTTGCAATCATCCTGTCCCACCTCTTAATTTTCTACTTGCCTTGGCAATGCCTATCCGCTTGTAGTTCATCCCACCACAAGGTTGCATGTCCTTTTAATCTCGTGATGGAATGCCTAACTTTCTTGTCCTCTTTGATATCTTCATAGTCAAAATAGGTTTCTAGAGATCTAATCCAGTCTAGAAGCTCTTCTACATCCAGATTTCCCTCATAAATTGGAATGTCCATTTTCACCTTTGCACCCATTCTTGCAACAGCTTTAAGAAAGCGCTCATTTGTTGCATCTTCTACTGTGACTTCTTCTTCTCCAAGTCCAACATCATATTCATTTTTGGATTCACTAATATCTCCTACATCAGTTGTGCGCCTTTGTCTTATCTCCATGTCCACAACTCTAGCGCGTAAGTTATGCAAATCTCTTTCTACTTCTGGATTCTACACTACTCTACCCCTTCCTCTGGGCATTTCCCTTTCCTCCTATGGATCGGGTGATTGTCTATCTCTTCTCCTTGGTGGCATGGCGAATTCTCCTTTTCCCTGCTATAGAAAGTAAAGAAGCTTTTCTATGCTCTGATACCACTTGACGCAGGCACGCTCCTCAGGGCACGTCCGCTCACAGGATCTTTCCTCCTTCCTCGGCCCGAAGAACTGAAAGGTTCTTCTATTTCCCTATCAGGAAATCTTCACCCACATAACTCTTCACGCAATCCCCCTCTTTACTTATCAGGGAATCAGACTTCACGGTATCGTGAGGTCAATGGTCAAGCGCTGGTGTTTCGGATCCCCGAACCCCGATGCAAGTCAACGCTGACCCCTCCTTTGCCTGTCGAGACTTCTCCTATCGCGATTTCGCCACTCGCGATATCAAGCAATTCACTTTACCGACTCCTGACTCACGAGATGTCGAGACTCTGATGAGCTTGCTTGCTTTGACTTTTCAACGATCTCTTATCCCTTCGGGACTTCGGACTTCGCGGGATCGCGAATCCTAATGTCAATATTTCAGGACTTCTCGCCACGAAACTCTGATATCTCGTGCCACCTGTCCTCCACTAACTCCGTTGTGGGCCACGCTATCCTTTAGCTATCGGGATATCGTGTTTCACGATTCCAAATTGCAAGAGTATCATGTCCTCGAAACCTCCGATACTCTGAACCCCGACTTCTTCAAATCTTCTGACACGCGTCCCTCTCAAGATCCACGGCTATGATCCCCTCGCTATTTTGGAACCCAAAAGGTCTCGGGATCTTGACTTTTGAAACCCTGATATACCAATGACTTCTGGTTCCTGCCACCTGTCCCAACAGATGGACGGATCTGAGCTCGTCAGGGTATCACGTTTCATGATTTCGCAATTCCTGTTTCTATATTCATGGGACTTCAACCCATGAAACCCTGATGCACGATGTACGCGTAGATCTAACGGCCTTGACCGACTTGGATCAACAGCTCTCCTCCTCCTGAGATTTTATCCTTTAGGAAATATGACGTTGTATCTCCCTTACACCTCCGCAAGATCCCATGGCCCATAGAGATTCGTGGTTTCTCCTTAGAGAATACCGACCGTCTATCTTTCCTGATGAATTCTGTGAAATGAACCAAGTATTCCTCCATGAGGACTTATCCACCTGCATGCACACTTGCAACTCCTCTTACTAACTTCCAATCACAACTTCCCTACATAGTTCTTCAGCAGAATTCGAAGGCCTATCCTTCCCGAGCTTTCTCACCACTCTGAGTCTTAGAGAAGATTTTGGTTTGCGTGCACTCCTTGTGGCAACCTTCAGATACCTTCAAATATCTAAGAATTCTTCGACTCTGTGCACACCTGCAGCAGCAATCCTTCAATGCTCCGCTCATATTCACAAACTGAGACTTTCCTTAGCCTATGCACTCCTTGCATGGCTCCTATAACCCAATTTCACTTCTGGGCGAACGAGAACAAGAGTTAAACTATCTGAGCCTTCTATCAACGCACTCCTTACGGACGACTTCAACTGCACTCCTTGTAGGAATCCTTGCTCAGATAGAGAAACAATTGAAACTCATTTCTTCTCCTTCCTTTCTCAGATTTCAAACACTCAACAAGAAATCATTCATACATAGCATGTAAAACAAATGCATAACAGGAAGTGAATACTCATGAGCATAGCATTCAACACACATACACAGAGAACAAACACAAAACCATGGAGTTGAATCAACTTCTTCTATTAATTCAAGCTCTATACATGGGTGTTCTTCCACAACTCTCTGCTTCTCTTCTTCTCAATGCTCAGAATTATGTTACAATGCACAATGAGGGTGTCTATATCATGTTTCCCTCTTTTTTTCTAAAATTGTCTAATCTAATATTAAAATCCTATCTGCCTGCATTAACTATATTAAATGTCATCTATCTACTAAGGAAGAGAGCGTATGGCTCAAGGTCCCAATTACATTTACAAGTGCACTTCATTAAATCTCCTCATTAATGTTCACGCAACAGTTTCAAGGTGTTTTCAAAAATTTGTGTTGGCTTGTCCAGCTGTCCACTTGCATTCCGCGCTGGCTCGCTTGAACTGGGAGATACGCCTGCATCAGGGTACAAATCTGAGACATTGAATATTGGTGAAATTCCAATGTCGTCCGGTAATTCAATCTCATATGCATTTGCCGCAAATTTCCTTATGATCTTGCACGGTCCAATTTTCTTCATTTTCAGTTTATTATATGTCCCCCTTGGGAACCTTTCCTTTCTCAAGTGTGAAAGGATCAAATCACCAACTTCGAATTGAATTTCTCTCCTGTGTTGATCTGCTCTTCGTTTATACTCTTGGCTCAAGTTCTGCAATCGCTCCTTCACTTGGCTGTGAATTTCCCTCATTGCCTCGGCAAAATCTTCAGCACTAGCACTTCTAGTTTTATCCTGTTCTGAATCTTTTAGTTTAGAAACTCCTCTTGGTTGCATTCCATAAACAACTTGAAATGGACTATGCCCTGTGATTCTATTTATCGAGTCATTATAAGCAAATTCCACCTGTGGTAGAATATTGTCCCACTGAATGTGATGTTCAGTCACTAAACTCCTCAGCAAGTCTCCCAAACTTCTGTTCACGAATTCTGTCTGTCCATCCGTCTGAGGATGATAATCTGAACTGAACAACAAGTTTGTTCCCAGTTTTTTCCATAAGGTTCTCCAGAAGTTTCCCACAAACTTGGTGTCTCGATCCGAAACTATGCTCCTTGGTAATCCGTGAAGTCGAATGACTTCTTTGAAAAATAGATTCACAATGTGAGTTGCGTCACTGGTTTTCTGACATGGTATAAAATGTGCACAAATGATCCAGATTTTAAGGAGGCATATGAAGCAGCTGAGAATCCAATTCTCAGGGACAGAAGTCAGTGGACAGAATACATGATCTAGGAAGGATTATTCTTTAAGGGTAATCAACTTTTTATTCCAAAGTGCTCCATGAGAAAGAATTTGTTGAAGGATAAACACAGTGGAGGATTGGTCGGGCATTTCGGTCATGACAAGACGTTCTCAAAGTTAAATGAGTCATATTTTTGGCCAGGAATGAGAGAAGACATCAAATGATTCGTGGACAGATGTAGAATTTGTCAGCATTCAAAAGGAAAGAGGCAGAATGCAGGCTTATATCAACCGTTACCCATACCTAAGAGGCCATGGGATGCAATAAGCATGGATTTCATATTGGGGATGTCGAGAACACAAAGAGGGTTCGCAATGTGAGTTTTGTCACTGGTTTTCTTGTCATGACCGAAATGCCTGGGCAATCCTCCACTGCGTTTCTCCTTTAGCAAATTCTCTCTCATGGAGCACTTTGGAATACAAAGTTGATTACCCTTAAATAGTAATCCTTCCTAGATCATGTATTTTGTCCACTGACTTCTGTCCCTGAGAATTGGATTCTCACCTACTTCATACGCCTCCTTAAAATCTGGATCATCTTTGTACATTACCTTGAGGTTATCAAAACCCAAATTTTTGACTCTGAACTCCTCCAATAGAAAACACTTCCTGCTCAAAGCATCAACAACTTTGTTAGCAGTTCCAAAAATATGCTTAATTACAAAAGTAAAGTTCTGCATGTATTCGACCCATTTAACATGTGTTTGATTCAACTTCTCCTATTGAGTCACAAATTGCAAAGCATGATTGTCACTGTATAAGACAAACTTCTTAGGAATTAAGTAGTGTCTCCATTTCTTCAATGCCTGGATAATTGCATAGAATTCTTTATCATATGTAGAGTACTTCATTTTGGCTTCATTAAGCTTCTCGCTGAAGTATGCGATCGTCCTGTCTTCTTGACTCAAGACTGCCCCTATTGCAAATCCACTTGCATCACATTTTACCTAAAATGTCCTCTTGAAATCAGGCAACACCAAAATTGGTTGTTCTATAATCTTCTTCTTCAACAAATTGAAGCTTTTCTCTGCTTCTTCCATCTAGTGAAAAGATTTATGTCTTTTCTTCACTGTGTCCATCATTGGTGCGCTAATTCCACTAAAATTCCTAATGAACTTCCTGTAGAAACTAGCCAATCTGTGAAAGCTTTGAACCTCAAATATACTCTTCGGTGATGGCCACTTCTTAATCACCTGCACTTTATCTGGATCCATCTTCAACTTATCTGCAGAAATAACAAACCCCAAATAAATGAGCTTGGTCTTCATGAATGAGGATTTCTTCATATTTATTAGTAGCTTCTCTTGTTGTAACCTCTTCATCATTGTAGTCAAATGTTTCAGATGCTCTGCTTCTGTTTTACTGAAAATCAGTATGTCATCAAGATACACAATGACAAATTTTTCGATGAAATCCTTCACGAATTCATTCATCAATCTCATGAAGGTACTTGGCGCATTTGTTAAGACAAATGGCATAACAAGCCATTCATACAACCCTTCGTTAGTCTTGAAGGTTGTCTTCCATTCATCTCCTTCTCTCATATGAATTTGATGATAACCACTTTTCAAATCAATCTTTGAAAAGAACCTTGCCCCACTCAAGCAGTCCATCAAATCGTCCATCCTTGGCAATGGAATTCTGTACCTGATGGTAATCTTGTTAATTGCTCTTGAGTCTGTACACATTCTCCAGCCTCCATCTTTCTTTGGACTGAGTACTATTGGAACAGCACATGGACTCAAGATTTCTCTTACCAATCCTTTGTCCATCAACTCCTGAACTTGTCTCTTGACCTCTTCATTCTCCTGCGGCGTCAGTCTGTACGCAGCTTTGTTTGGTAAACTAGTCCTGGTATGAGATCAATGTGATGACTTATACTTCTGATCAGTGGCAATGAACGAGGTAGTTCGTCCACTACTATGTTAGCAAATTCTTCCAATAACTTCTGGATCTCCTCTGGTAGATCATCCACTCTTGTGTTGGTCAAAACAATTCTAGGTTTTCTGACCACGATGAATTGTGGATCTTCCTTCTTCTTAACCTTCTTAAGAAGTTCCTTCCCACTCATGAGAAGTACAGTGTTGCTTACTTCAGGTTTCACCTCTTTGTCCTTAATCGACAACAACATGTGAGTTCTCCCATTCTTCTCTAAGGTGTATGTGTTCTTTCTCCCATCATGAATCACATTCCTGTCATATTGCCACAGTCTACCCAACAATAGATGACAAACATCCATGGAAATGACATCACACAATATCTTATCATTATATCCTCCTATTTTGAATTCAACTAAACATTGTTTAGTGACATTTGCCATATGTCCTTTTTGTAGCCATGAAACTCTATATGGACTGGGATGTTCAATAGTCTCCAACTCCATCTTTTCTACCATCTCTGTAGAAACGAGATTGTCTGTGCTACCACTGTCCACGATGACCTTGCATATCATGTCTTTGGTCTTGCAAGTAGTCCGGAAAAGACTGTTCCTTTGCACTGGATTCTCTGCCTCCTTTTCTGGCGTTAAGAGAACCTTCCTCATCACCAGTGATCTTCCACCTTCAGCATCTTCTGCCTCGACATTCCGCCTTTGTGCTTCAGCAATGTGAGTCTCACCACCTTCTTTCTTCTTATTAAGATTTGTGTCCATTCTTTCCACATGTGAAGCATTTTACTATTCCACCTCTGCCTCTTTCTCTTCCTCTAGCATGAGGAAAAGTGTTGTTATCAACATATTGTCCTCTCTATGAGCTTCCACCTCTCTCAGATTGAGATTGAGGTTTCTTCCACTCTTCCTTAGGATTATGATTCCTATCTTGGACAACTTTTTTTCCTCTGGGCTGACTTCTTCCTCGGCCTCTCTGAATTTTCTTTCGGCTCAGCTTCTCTTCATCTTTCAGAGACATCTGATAAGCATCTTCTACGGTCTGAATGATCATCATGCTCATCTCATCCTGAATGTCGTATCTCAGACCATTCATATACCTGGCAACCTTTTAATCATCACTTTCGTGATGACCTGCCCTAATGTTTAGTTTGTAGAACTCTTCAGTGTACTCCTTCACTGACATCAACTTTTGTCTCAAATTCTGCATCCTTCGAAACAGAGTAATTTGGTAATCCTTGGGTATGAATTTTGCCTTCATCTTTGTGACCATTCTATCCCAAATCCTAATTTTATTCTTGCCTTTGCAGCGTCTATCAGCCTGTAGTTCATCCCACCATAATGTTGCATGTCCTTTAAGTCTTATGACAGCATGTTTGACTTTTTTTTCTTCCTCGACATCTTCATAGTCAAAATACGTGTCTAGAACTCTAATCCAGTCTAGAATCTCTTCAACATCCAGGTTTCCTTCATATACTGGAATGTCCATTTTTTTCCTAACACTCATCCTTGCAACAACCCTAATCAGGCGTTCATTTGTTGCATCTTCTACTACAACTTCTTCTCTTTCATGTCCAGCTTCATCTTCACTTTCAGATTCACTGAGATCCCCAGCACTGACTGCACGCCTCTGTGCTATTTCCATGGCATCCATCCTAGCATGTAAGTTACGCATATCTCTTGCCCTTGGTGGATCAGGTAATTGCCTGCCCTGTCTTCATGGAATTTCTCTTTCCTCTGGTGGATCGGGTGTTTTTCAATCTCTTCTTCTCGGCGGCATGAATGTAAAATGTTCTGTGCTCTTACTACCACAACTGATGTGTACCAGAGTACTCTTCTTCTCCTTCTTGCTTTTCTTGTCTGAAGTATACAAACATATTCAAGCTCTTATATGACACCGATGCAGGACTCTATCAACCCTCGGGTCTATGTCCACTCACAGGATCGTTCTTTATCTCCTTTGAGCCGGATCGGCTCTTTCGATTCCCTGCTGGAATCATAAATTATCGGTCCACAGGTCCTTCCAGAAGCTCCCCTATGAAAACAGCACTAGGCGCGAGCTCCACCTCCTCCAAGTGACCACAGTGCTATAACCAAGCCCCAATTCCAAAGGTGCTTCTTGCAACTCGCAATCTCGCGAGTTCGCGAGTCAAAACTCTCGACTCCTCCTTTCCAAATTCACGATACCCGAAATGTCGATACGGGTATAGCTCCTTTCCTTGTCAGCACCCTCCGCATGTGACCACTGGCTAGGCTTAACGCTATCGCCTCTCGCTACTTTCCCCTTTGCGAGGTTCAACGTCAAGCTCCCGTGCTCTTATCTCGTGAGTCACCGAGACGCGAGAAGTCAATGGAATGCCGACTCCTTCCACTAGGCAATGTGTGTCCGCCTGTCTATCACACGGGCCCACCTTGTGCTTCTTCCACGTGTCCCTCGTGCCCAGGTTCGACACTTCGTGAATTCGCCCCCAAGTGCTGCCTCCTTTGTATCCCAACACCCGAAGTGCCAAGATCTCGAACTCCTCGATACTCCTTATCGCAACTCGCGACTTCGGGACTTTTGGGACAAAAGTCTCGACCCCCTATTCTCCGAATTTTCGAGGTGTTGAATTCTGACGCGTTATAAATGAGGGTCCCACAACAGAACTTCTCGCCCTGACGGGACTTCGCCTTTCGCAATCTCGCAAATCTTGGTGCAAGGTTTTCGACCCTTCAGCCTGCGAATCCGCGAAATGAGAGTTCGCGAGTGATCCAACGACCCTTACTGGCTTGGATCTTATGGCTCTATTTCCCTTGAACTTAAACTTGAAAATAGTCTTACAGCACCTCCCCTTCTCCTCTGCACGATCTGATGGCTCTCAGAACTTCGCGAATTCCCCTCAGAGAATTCCGATCGTCCAATGCCTCCTTGACAACTCCTGCGAAATGAACAAGGTATTCCTTCACGGAACTTGTCCACCTGCAAAACAACTTCGCTACACCTCCTTTCAACACTTCAAGGCACTAGCCCTCTTGAGCTTCTCTTCGACAACTTCAAAGACCCTATCCCTCCTGAGCTTGATTGAAAAATCCTCAAGTACTCTGGGGATACCGTCTGCACGCACTCCTTGCGGCACTTCTTCAAATACTCCTAAGTATTTGAATTGGTTGACTCTGTGCAACTCCTTGCGACAGAAGTCTTTCAACCACTCCGCCTTAGATACAAGTTATGAGGTCTTTATTAGCCTGCACACACCTTGCACGTCTCCTGTGCTTAACTTGCACTTCTGTGAGAATGATAATAATTGTATCTCTCCTGATCTTTCAGAGATTTGGACTCTGAACCCATCAATGCACTCCTTGTGAACACTCCACTGCACTCCTTGCAGGAACTCTTGCTCAGATAGAGAAACAATTGAAACTCATTCCTTACTCTCCCTCTCTCATATTTCAGACATTTAACAAGAAATCATGCATACACAACATCACAGCAAATGTACAATAGAAAAAGTAAAACAACTATAAGCATGACATTGAGCATATGCACATAGAAGGCGTTATAATACCATGAGTTTGGAATCAAAGCTTCATATATAAAATTCAGACTTCTGTACATGGATTCTTCTACGCAGCTCTCTGCTACTCTTCTATGCTCTATGATCTTCTTCCATTATTGTTACAATGATACAAGGGAGGGTGTCTATAGTCGTTTTCCCTCCAGCTCCTAAAACTGTCTAATCTAGAAATTTAAATCTACCTACTTACATTAACTGCAAGTAAATGCCTCTATCTACTACAGATGAGAGCGGATCTCTCAAGATCTCTTTACAATTTGAAAGTACAACCTTTATTAACTATTTCACTTATGTTTGGTGTATCAAACTTCAAAACATTTCAAACAATTCATCATGTGCCAAAATGCGTTTGCATTTATCCCACGCTCGCTTGTTGTTGGCGATGCTCCTGCATCATATTCCCAACTCTTTCATTTTTAGGTATTGACAATAGATGATGGGGTGAAATACCTAGGCTATCATTTGAAAGAAAACTGATATGAAAAAGGTGATTGGGAGTGGATAATTACCAAGGTATAGAGGAAACTCAAAACATGGTGCAATCAATGGCTATTTAGAGGTGGTTGATTGATTTTCTTAAAATTGGTTCTGGAAGTCATCCGTGTCTATTTGATGTCCCTAGCATGGATTCCAAAAGGAGTCCTAGATGGGGCCTAAGAACATATTCATATTTCAAAGGGCTCTCACAACCAAAAAACATATGGAGAATGATACAAGGCTTTGGACTCTCGATATAGGTAACCAAAGATAAATATATAACTCTTGAATACATAGGGGAATAGATTGAAAATCCAATTTGACATATTCTATATGCATCAATAATATGGAAATCAATGGTTATGGTCTTTCCTCTTATAGAAATTGGTTGGTGTGGAGAATTGGCAGAGGTAACAAAGTCTAAACTGGCTTGGACCCCCATTCTAGAAACAATAATCTATATAGGCTCCCACCCCAACTAATTATGGAATTGAAAAGTCAAAGCTACCATACTCTAAGACAAGTACCTAGGGGAGTCAAAATTTTGGATAGGTTGCAACAATTTCTTTCTTGGGAGGAGATTGGACTTCGAGAGGAGAATGCAAAAATATGGGAATGTTATACTCAAAAGCTAAGAAGTTGTTTCATATATTTAATCAATCCAGATGATCAGCTCATTTGGTCTTTGAATCTTACAGGTAAAAATGAACCTAGAATAGGATACAAAGGCTTGGATATAAAGGGTAACAATAACCCGCAATATTGGTGGTTGAGGATTCTCTCTAAGTTCAAATTCCCATCCAAATAAAAAATATTATTGTGTTTATCGTTAAATAATAAATCCTTAGCGTGAGTCATCCTTCAAAATATAAGCTATGAGAGATAGGTGTTGTCTCTACAAAGATGACTCTATTAAGACCAACTCTCACCTTATCATGACACATATTTATACTCTAGAAGTCTAGCAAGAAGAAAATCATTTGACTAGTTTGAACAATGCTTGGAAGGGGAACTCCATTGAAGAAGTCCTCACGAATTGGTGTATGAACAAGGACACAAAGAGGTATAAAGATCTCCCTCTAACCATATCTTGGGGAATCTAGTTGGCTCAAAATTCTAAGATCTTTGAAGATAAGGATACCATGTTATTGAAATGTTCTATCCAAAGTTTGGACATCCTCTTTGCATTTCCTAAATGTAAGGAAGGATGTATCTCAAATCACTCCCTTGAAGGAGCAATAAATAATTATTTTTCCTGGGCATATTTTGATGGAGCTTCCCAAGGATCCCCCTAAAGGTGGGGGTTGCGGTAATCCTACATCTCTCCCCCACTTCCAACACGTCTTTTAAGGCTAGACTAGGCAGTGGAAGAAACAACTTTTGTGAAGTTATGGCTCTAAAATTGGTCTTAATGATAACTTAGGATAAATGGAATTTCTTAAATCCAAATTTATAGAGATTTTTTGCGTGTGATTCAATGGATTAAAGGAAAAATCAATTTTCATAAATTCACACTACAACCTCTCTCTTTGAATACATCAAGCTCCTAAAACCATCATTCTCTCACATTTCTGTTAGCATATTTAGAGGGAGAGGAACTATGAAGCAAAAAGGTTATCTAAAAATGGAGTGACACTAAAAAATAAAATATTTAAAAAATTACTCAAAAACCATACACACTTGTTTGAATATATTCATGCTCCTTGGTTCTAGGTTATTACTCAAAAACCATACACACTTGTTTGAATATATTCATGCTCCTTGGTTCTAGGTTTTTTTTCTTAATTTAGAGCTTTGTGATTTATGTTTTGAAAAACAAATTGAATACCATCATTAAAACTAACTAAACTTTTTTTTAAAAAGACAACTTAATTTTTTTTTTAATGTATAAAGAAGAATAAACTTTTTAATTTTTTTTTAATGAAAACTGTATATAATATATAATGTTTCACTAGTATATTCTAATTTAAGAAGAAAAATTTGAAACTTGAGGTGACAATGTTTTGACTAAAGCTATAATGATGTAAAGGGAGGTTTGAATGCTTGAATGTTAATTGAGGTGGATTGACATCCTACTTAATTCAGGTGGCTAGGGGTGTAGTGTTT
>JZKD02S1939322.1:242211-259673 GCA_000966675.3 Picea glauca
AGCTTATAACCATTTGCTCGGATGCCACATTTAGAGATATACTCAATTTTGAGGTCACCTTGAGGATGAAGGTGTTGCATTTGAAATGTTTCTTTTGTAAAATCTGAAGATGAAGTTGTTGCATTTAAGATATTTCTTTTGTAAAATCTCAGTGGAGTGATTACTCTTTAAAAGGAAATTTTGGAGTACATTGTGTACTATGTAATATTCAACAATGCTTCATTTTGATAATACAAGTTACTAATTATTAATGTTGATTTAATTATTAATGTTTTTGTTGTGTGTTTTGGATTATTTTTTATTATAGAAAATTGTATGTTCAGCATGAAAATTAACATATAACGTAAAAAAAATTGACACTTATAAATCTACATAAAACGTAAAATGACAGGTATGAAAAACGAACACCTGTCATCAAATTTGCACTTGACAGGTAAAATAAATTTGAAATTCCAGGCCTGAGAGGGAATCGTTATAGGCAGCATTTTGGTTTCGGGATATTTTATTTTATATATGAAAATAAGGTTAAATACTCTTTATGATTTAATTATTTGATTTTTTTTTATTTTTTTTTCTAAATGAGTTTTTTTTTCTTTCCAAATAAATAACTCAATCAATATTAATTTTCATTTCAATATGTTTATACAATCAATATTAATTTTCATTTCAGTATGTTTATACAATTAATGCTAATTTTCATTTCTATATATTTATATATTTATTTATTTAATTAGATGTTTGTTTACTTAATTTATTTATATATTAAATTGTAAAAGGAGTTGAAACCAAAATGAGTGGTAAAACCAAATTTGTAAATTTTCAACTTTTCCTAAACATAGGTCAACAATCAACCCAAAACAAAACAAGACCAAATATAAATTATTTTTTTAAGAATTAATATCTTATTTTAAAAAAATCTTAATCTACACTTTTTTAAAATTAAAATAGACAAGTTATTAATTTATATAGACATAAATGAATAACACTAAAAATATTCAAATATTATGAATATTTTCTTTAATAAGAATGAATGCTAAATCTAGTGATTAGAAAGAGAATTTGATAATTAAAATTGTAATTGTGGACAGTTAAAATATTTTTATTAAAGATTATTAATATTAACAAAAATATTTAATTTTTTCTTTTATAAGAATGAATGCCAAATCTAATGATTCGAAAGAAAATGTGATAACTAAAATTGTAATTGTGGAAAGTTAAACAAAGTTAAATAATTTTATTAAAAACTATTAATATGAACAAAAATATTTAATATTTTGTATTCTTTATGTAAACCAATTAAACTATTAGAAGGTAGCCATAGGGTTTTCTTGCAATATTTAGGAATCAAAAAGTGATTTTCACTGATATAAACTAGAAATATAAATCCTCTGATGGAACTCATGTCATTTTGCATGGAGCAAAAGGCCAACAAAGGACCTATATTGAGTTTGATTTTGATTGAATTGTTGAAATAATATTGTAATTGATGTCAAAGAGAGAGGGAGACTATGCCTCTATGCATTGTGTTGAACAAGGGAAGACTATGAATACCTTTGTGTGTTGCGTTGATGTACCTCTGTGAATTTACCCTGAGTTATGAAGGCAAGAGGATTGTGTATGAAAAATCAATCCAAATAAATTCAATCTTCAAAGAGAGAGTTGTGAAACTGAAGCTGGACGAGACAACCCCATTAAAGGTCTGAGTAGCATTGAGGTTTTGGGTCCGATTAACCAAAGTGAATCAATCAGTGATAGACAATTTATCCCACATTCACTAGGAAAATCATGCGCAAGGGGTTTATAATGAAAATATGTTATCACATAGTTTGAGTGTGAATGGAAGAGTCATGAAACCTTGCACAAGGAGTTACCTTTTAGTCATGGGGCCCAACATATCATGTACCAAAAGATCGAAGTAGTGTCGTGTTGAAATCCTTGTGGCCTGATGGGTTGATGGCTCAATAACTCAATGGTACAATATCAGATATCGAATATCAAGAGATCGAAAATCATAGTGTATATATGGTGCTAAATTCCAGGGGGATTGATACTCGATGGGTCGATGCCCGATGGGCCAGCTTGGATGCCACGTCAACAACCATGTCAGTGCCATTTCATCTAGCACACAAGGAAGGAATCCAGATGGAATTCAAGCCAAAAACACGAAGGAAAAATGATTTATGGTAACCAATGCCTCATCAGTGCCACATGTAGCACTATCGATATAGACCATGTGTCATGGGAATATTGATCTACGTGTACATTAGCATATCGGATATCAGAGGATCTAAGAAGAATTATAGTGTTGAAGTTCCAAGCATATGGTTCTTAGTGGTCTGGTGGCCACATCAGAAGCCTCGATGATAGCCACATCATCCAACCACATAGAATGAGTCCACATGAAGATCACGTCATGTGTCAGGTCATATCGCATACTAGAAGAGTGATGGATTAGTGCAATGTTGAAGTCTCAGTGGGCTGATGGTTTGATACCCCATAAGTGGGGCCCAATGTATATTGGATATTGGTTATCTCATGAGAGCACATTGTTAAGGTTTCAAGGGCCCGGTGACCCGATATCCCATTGGATAGAACATGGAGCGACATGGTTCCATGCCAAATCAGGTGCAAAGCACAATGTTGAAGTATCAAAGGCACAATGAGTCGGTGGTCGATGCCACGATGGTGCCACGAAAACAACCACACCATCTATCACATCAAGTAGGGGTCCACATGGACGTGATGATGTCACATACTTATCGATGGCACATCATCCAGTACACATGGAAAGGAACCCATGTGGAAGACCACATCAACATTATAACATATTCAAATATCGGAGGGTTGAAGGAGCAATGCAATGTTGAAGGCTCGGGGTCCGATAGCCCGGGGTCCCGACAGGCTCGATGGTCTCAATGTGCAATGGACTGATCAAGCCTAGAAATCAACGGTCGAGATCTAATCATGGTTTGATTTGACGGTGGTTGTGCACTGAGGTTTAAGGTTGTGTCGAGTGTTTCAAAAGACCGATATCTAGGTGGTACCAGTGATAAGTCGACATGTAGCATAAGTGTTGATGTTTGGACAACATCGGGAAGACATTCTCCTAGATTAATAATTTTTAATTATTACGCCAATAGGCGTACACCTATTGGAAATGGGCACAATTAATGGTCTTTTGGTCTTTTAGCCTTAAATCCTAATCTGATGGTTGTGCATTGAAGATGTTGGCATATTCTTAGTCGTCCTCCGAAATCAATGAGTCAGATTTATTGTTCATAACTTCTTTTCATTTATGAAGGAATTCGTTAACATGTTTACTTGTTTACATTTACCTAATCACATTATAAAATTACTGTAAGGATATATAATTTCCACGTTTAAATTATTAAGAAGGATTAATATCTAAGCAAGCCACATTTATACCATTAAGAAACACTGCACTCGTTTCATGTTGGGCCAACCATTTGTTTATGGAGTCTAAACCGTATCATTTGTTCACTATGCTTTGATTTCTTTTACCACATTTAAGTTTTTTTATTTACACCATCTAGATTCCTCACTAGGTGTCCGTTCAATAGCCTTCCACTAATGCATGCCTCGACACCTTCCAAGCCACAACCAAGCACCCCTATAATGCTTGTTGTAATAGCCTATCGACGTTGATCAGTCACACATGTTATATATATATATATATATATATATATATATATATATATATATATATATATATAACGCATCTTTTCATGGATGGTCACCATATGTACCTTTAGGTTCTCTATATATTTGGCCATTCATCATTGTAATAATGAATGAATCTCATATACAATATTATCTCATATAAAAATTTAGCATGGTATCATAGAGGGAGAGGAAAATGAGAGGAGAGTAAAGTGTTGGGAGTGTTAAATTTATGGGGTTGTTACAATCTCTATGTACAACATATTTACCTTTTACTCCTACCTAAATTATAGAAAGAATTCCATAAATTATGATGGGCAGTAATTTATAGTAAAAATCTCTAATTACCTAAATATGAAGAATGTACTACTTATTTACTTCTACCTAAAATTATGCAATTGAATTGCATGAATTATGGAGGAACAATTTAGCAAAGTCAAATACTATGTGGATGGATTAAATTAATGTTAATCTTTGGGAAGGTATTCTCCAACTATTTATAAGAAAGAAAATTTAATATAATTTTCAAAAAAACATGTCTCTTTGGATCAATTTAATATTACTATAAAAAGACACTTGAAAGAAACAACAATAGACACACATATTTTTTCTCTCCCACACATGGGAAGTGATCTAAGGAAGATTCAAAATTTTCTAAGTAGTTAAATTTGTCTGAGTGTAAATACTTAGTGATGTTCTAGAGTTTAGTAAAGTAATATCGTATACCATTGGAAGTAATTACCACTTGCGTAAAATTGTGCTTGTCTAATTTAACACTAGAAAATCAACATGGTTAGTCATATGACATCAAGCATATGATGGATGTGTATTGGTCATAGTAGAAGACGTATCATTTGTAGGGTCGCTATATATATTTGTGCACATCTATGTAATGAAGAAGAAGAGGAGGTCATCACATGCAGAGGGAGCAGATGGCTCCGAAGACTATATAGCCTTAGAGGGAGTCAAGCTTCAGAGGGAGCATGCAGACTCAGAGTGGGCCTGATCTAAGAGAGAGTTAGCTTCTTAGAGACTTTCATTCTGAAAGGATTACTCTTTAGATTCAGATTCATATGGGAGATATGTCCTCCAGGACTGATAGACAAGAGGCTAAACATTGAGGAGATATGAAACCCCCTAGAGAGGATTCCCTTGTTTCAATGAAGGAAGTCATTCAAAAGGACTAGGATGTGGACCTTTTAACCTTGATTCTGAGACATGTACATTGGTTGGAAGAAAAAATATGTGTTGAGATACCTACGTGGTACGAGTGGATATGGATTGAGATATGCCTCAAATGGGGATGTGAAGCTATAGAGTTACACAGGCTCTAACTGGTCAGGGAGTGCAATGGATCGGAAGAATACTTATGGATGTTGTTTCAATATGGGATCACTGTGATCTCATGGTTAAGAAGGGAGTAGACAACAGTGGCACTCAGTACAATGGAGGGAAAGTATATAGAAACTAGTATTGTAAGTCGTGAAGCAGTGTGGCTTCATAAGTTTCTTATAGGAATTCATTTGAGACATCATGTAGAAGGGATCTATGAAGCTCCAATAAACATCCACAAATGAGTAGCATCGGGTAGACATTCTCCTAAAGTGGTGATGTTTATTTGACTAAGGGGAATGATACATTCACTCATATGATTAGTCATGATGATTTTCCCAGTGGTGAATGGCCCAGGCGTAGTCTTTCTCCTTAGTCATGATGATTTGACAAGGAGTGGAAAATATTCGAGGTGTTGATGTTTCTCTAGGTGGTTTCATTGGGAAGACATTCTCCCAGAGTGGTCATGCTAATTTGAATGAGGAGAATGATACATTCACTCACAATATTATCCATGTTTATTTGTCTAGTGGTTAATGTCCCAGGGTGTTGATGTTCTCCAGCTATTAGCATCGGGAAAACATCCTCCTAGAGGGGCCATGTTGACTTGGCTAAGGAAAATGATGCATTCACTTACATTATTAGCCATGCTCACTTGGCTAGTGATGAATGACCCATGCACAGTCTTAGAGACTCTAGGTGTTATCACATGCCTACTCCAAGTTGGAGCGATCTATGTTGATTAAAAGTGCATGTGAGGAGAAGTATACAACAACTCGGTGCATGCTGGAGATGATTACATCAAAAAGGCTCATTGAAAAGTGTAATAGGGAGTTGGCCCAGGTGCAGTCTTATGGACTCGAGGTGCAGAATGGCTCCCTCGTTGAGAGGGAGTGTTGATGTTTGGGAAGCATCGGGAAGACATTCTCCGATATTAATAATTAATAATATAATTATTAATTATTAATAATATAATTATTAATTATTAATAATATTATTATTAATTATTAATTATTAATAATATTATTAATATACATATATAATAATAGTAATAATAATAACAATAAATAGTTATGATATCCTTTCATGGATGGTAACCATATGTTCCTTTAGGTTCTCTATATATTTGGCACATTCATCATTGTAATAATGAATGAATCTCATATACAATATTATCTCATATRATATCTCATATAAAAATTCARCATGGTATGAGAGGGGGACASGRAAATGAGAGGAGAGTAAAGTGTTGGGAGTGTTAAATTTATGGGGTTGTTACAATCCTTATGTACAACATATTTACCTTTTACTCCTACCTAAATTATAGAAAGAATTCCATAAATTGTGGTGGGCAGTAATTTCTTGTAAAAATGTATAATTACCTAAATATGAAGAATGTACTGCTTATTTACTTCTACCTAAAATTATGCAAAGAATTGCATGAATTATGGAGGAACAATTTAACAAAGTCAAATACTATGTGGATGGATTATAACCAAATTAWTGTTAATCTTTGGGTAGTTACCRTAGGTATTCTCCAACAAGAAAATTTAATTTAATTTTTAATTCAATTTTCAAAAAAACGTGTCTCTTTGGATCAATTTAATATTACTATAAAGAGACACTTGAAAGACACAACAATAGACACACATATTTTTTCTCTCACACACATGGGAAGTGATCTAAGGAAGAGACAAAAAAAATTAAGTAGTTAAATTTTTCTGAGTGTAATTACTTAGTGATGTTCTAGAGTTTACTAAAGTAATATCGTATACCATTGGAAGTAATTACCACTTGTAGAAAATTGTGCTTGTCTAATTTAACACTAGAAAATCAACATGGTTAGTCATATGACATCGAGTATATGATGGATGTGCATTGGTCATAGTAGAAGATGTATCATTTACAGGGTCACTATATATAGTTGTTCACATCTATGTAATGAAGAAGAGGAGGAGGTCAGCACATGCAAAGGGAGCATATGACTCTGAAGACTATATAACCTCAGAGGGAGTCAAGATTCAGAGGGATCATGCAGACTCAGAGTGGGTCTGATCTAAGAGAGATTCAGTTGGTTAGAGACTTTCGGATGCAGGAGCACCGTAACCAGTCAAGCGAGCGTGAATGGGAAGATAGCCGGAAGGCCACCAGCGCATGTTTTGAAATATTTTTGAAACATTAATGTAATGGTTAAAGGGAAGCGTACTTATATATTGTAAACATATCTTGAGTGATTGCTCTCATATGTAAAAAATTAAGGCATTTATGCGTAGTAAATGAAAGTAGGTGGGTTTGAATGAAGATTAGACAGTTTAGGAGCGTAGGAGGGAAAACTGACTATAGACACCCTCACCTTTGTATCATTTGTAACATTAGAGAGCATTGTATCATTGAGCATAGAGTAGAAAGGAAGAGTTGTAGCAGAGAGTTGTAGAGAAGAACCCATGTACAGAAGTTCTGAATTAATATATAAAGCTTTGATTCAGATTCATGGTGTTATGATATTCTATGTGTATACATGCTAAATGGTATGCTTATGGTTGTTTATTCTCTTTGTTATGCATTTGCTTTAATAGTGTGTGAATGTATGATTTCATGTTGAATGTTGAAGTCTGAGAGAGGGAGTGAATGAGTTTCAATTGTTTCTCATCCTGAGTGAGAGTTCCTGCAAGGAGTACAGCGAAACTTCCGCAAGAAGTGTGTTGACAGAGGTTTAGAGTTTATCTCTGAAAGCTCAGGAGAGATATCGTTGTTCCCATTCCCGCAGAAGTGCAGGTGAATCACAGAAGTCGTGCAAGGTGTGCGCAGGCTAGTTGAAAGCTCAGAACTTATCAACCAAGGGGTGAATTGAAGGACTGTTGTTGCAGGAGGGAGTACATAGTCGAGAATTCAAATACTTGAAAGTATTTGAGGGATTGCCGCGAGGAGTGCATGCAGGAATCTTTTTAGAAGACTTGAAATTACTAAGAAAGTTTAGAAGGGGTAGCATCGTTGAAGTGTTCAAAGGAGGACCAGGTCGAACTAATTCAAAGGGAAACAAGGGTCGAATTCATCCAGCAGAAGTTAAGTTCCAGTGGAAGAACCTTGATTTGTTTTGCAGAAGTTGTCCAGAACAAACGAGTGGTCAGAATTCTCCATGAGGAATTCGCGAAGTAGCGTGGACCGTAGGATCCAGGGAAGTTGCAGGGTGGTTAGAGGCAGGTGAACTCATCACTCTAGGATTCAAAACCAACATAGATCGTTGATCGTGGTTCGCAAAAGCCATCGGATCATTTCAGCATTTCGTGGATCCTGATGACAAGGAGTCGAGTGTAGTGGAACAAAAGTCCCAAAATTGCGGGTTGCGATAGGAAGTGATGTGGAGTTCAAGATTTCGGCACTTCAGGTGTCGGGAAACGGAGGAGATAGTGCTTTGGGAGCGAGAGTCTCAAAAACCCGAAAGAGTGATAGGTGGCAGGAGTCTACGTCAAAGGTAGAAAGCCGCAAAGTTTGAGAAGATAGGTGGCGCACTTGTCGCCAAGCAGGATCAAGTTATGTTGACTATTTTGGGGTTTCGTGGGTGGAAGAGCCAGAAGCCTCGCATCTAGATTCGTGAAGTTGCGAAGTTCGAAACCCCAATGAAGTGAGAAGCCCATTGGGAAGTCAACCTTTTCTGAGTGCAACGGAGTTCGACGATTCAGGTTTCGGAGGTTGTAGAGATAGGAACCCTCGACAACAGGGATCGCAAAGTCGTGAAACCCGAAGTCTCAAATTTGCGAAGGGTGCGATCCTATTTTGGGTCGGGATATCTGGGGTGATGCTTCATGTTTGATCGCGTGAGCACACTCATAAGGACCTGTGGTTACACAATTGTGTGTGTAAGGTATTTCCCAAGGGGAAACCAAAGAGTCAATAAGACTCAAAGGGAAGATTTAGAGTGATCCTGCACGAACCTTGACCCGAGGATTTGGGGGTCTGCATCAATGTGGTATCAGAGCGCAGAAAGAGTCTTTTCTTTCTGTAGCAGAGAAAGGAAGAATATTTCTCAGCCATGCCGCCAAGAAGAAGAGACATACCAATGCCTGATACATCGGTGGAAAGGGAAATGCGCGAATTATGTGCCAGGCTTGATGCCATGGAGACATCACAGAGGAGCACAATCGACACTAGGGATATCAGTGAGGTTGACAATGAAAATGAAGTTGGACATGGAGAAGAAGTCGCAGTCGAAGATGCTGTAGATGAACGCCTATTTAGGGCTGTCGCAAGGATAGGTGCCAGGGAAAAAATGGAGATTCCCATGTATGAAGGGAACTTAGATGTTGAAGAGCTTCTGGACTGGATTAGAGCTCTGGATAAATACTTTGATTATGAGGATGTTGAGGAAGATAGAAAAGGAAAACATGTTGTCACAAGACTTAAAGGGCATGCAGCATTATGGTGGGATGAACTGCAGGCTGATAGACGCTGCAAAGGCAAGCAGAAAATCAAAAGTTGGGATAGAATGGTTGCGAAGATGAAAGCCAAATTCATACCCAAGGATTATCAAATCACTCTGTTTCAGAGAATGTAGAATTCGAGACAAGATCTGATTTCAGTGAAATATTACACTGAAGAATTCTACAAACTAAACATCAAAGAAGGTCATCGGGAAAGCGATGATGAAAAGGTTTCCAGGTACATGAATGGTCTGAGATATGACATCCAAGATGAGATGAGAATGATGATCATTTGGACTGTAGAAGATTCTTATCAGATGGCTCTAAAAGCTAAAGAGAAGCTGAGCCAAAAGCAAGGTCAAAGAGGCCGAGGCAGAAGTCAAGCCAAAGGCAAGACAATTGCCCAAGACAGAGCTCAGAAACCTCAAGAAGAGGGGAAGAAACCTCAAACTCAGCATGAGAGAGGGGGAAGCTCACAGAGAGGACAGTATACTGATAGAAATATTTTTCCTCGAACCAGAGGAAGAGGAAGAGGCAGAGGTGGAGAAATAAAATGCTTTACCTGTGGAAAAAATGGACACAAACCCTATGAATGTCCAGATAGAAAGAAAGATGGAGGTGAGACTCACATTGCCGAAGCACAACGACGGAATGTTGAGGTAGAAGATGTTGAGGGCGGAAGATCACTAATGATGAGAAAAGTTCTCTTAACATCAAAGAAGGAGGCAGAGAACCCAGCCCAAAGGAACAATTTTTTTCAGACTGCTTGCAAGACCAAATACAGGGTATGAAAAGTCATCGTAGATAGTGGTAGCATAGACAATCTCGTTTCTACAAAGATGGTAGAAAATCTGGAGCTAGAGACTATTGTACATCCAAGCCCATACAGAGTTTTGTGGCTACAAAAAGGACATCAGGTAAATGTCACTAAACAATGTTTAGTTGAATTTAAAATAGGAGGATATAAGGATGAAATATTATGTGATGTCATTCCCATGGATGTTTGTCATCTATTTTTGGGTAGACCATGGCAATATGATAGAAATGTGATTCATGATGGGAGAAAGAACACATACACCCTGGAAAAGAATGGGAGAACTCACATGTTGTTGCCAATTAAATATAAAGAAACGAAACCAGAGGTGAGCAACATTGTACTTCTCATGAGTGGGAAGGAACTTCTTAAGGAGGTTAAGAAGAAGGAAGATACACAATTCATCGTGGTTAAGAAACCTAGAATTGTTTTAACCAGTACAAGAGTGGATGATTTATCAGAGGAAATCCAAAAGTTATTGGAAGAGTTCACTGATATAGTAGTGGACGAACTACCTCGTTCGTTACCACCGATCAGGAGTATAGTCCATCACATCGATCTTATACCTGGAGCTATTTTACCGAACAAAGCAGCGTATAGGTTGACGCCACAGAAGAATGAATAATTCAAGAGGCAAGTCCAAGACTTAATGGACAAAGGATTGATTAGAGAAAGCTTGAGTCCATGCGTTGTTCCAACAGTGCTCAGCACAAAGAAATATGGAGGCTGGAGAATGTGTACAGACTCAAGGGAAATCAATAAGATTACCATCAGATACAGATTTCCATTGCCAAGGATGGATGATTTGATGGATTTCTTGAGTGGAGCAAGATTTTTTTCAAAGATTGATTTGAAAAGCGAATATCATTAAATTCGTATGAGAGAAGGTGATGAATGGAAAACAGCATTCAAGACAAATGAAGGGTTGTATGAATGGCTTGTTATGCCATTTGTCTTAACGAATGCGCCTATTACTTTCATGAGATTGATGAATGAAGTCCTGAAGGATTTCATAGGAAAATCCGTCATCATATATCTTGACGATATATTGATTTTCAGTAAGACTGAAGTAGAGCACTTAAAGCATTTAGCTACAGTAATGAGGAGATTGCAGCAAGAGAAATTGATGATAAACATGAAGAAATCAACATTTATGAGGACATAACTCATTTACTTGGGTTTTGTTATCTCTACAAATGAGTTGAAGATGGACACAGAAAAGGTGAATGCAATCAAGAATTGGCCATCGCCAAGAAGTGTGTTTGAATTTCAAAGCTTCCATGGTTTATCTAGTTTCTACAGGAAATTCATCCAAAATTTCAGTGGGATTAGCGCACCAATGATGGACATGGTGAAGAAAAGAAACAAATCTTTTCATTGGACAGAGGAAGCAGAGAAGAGTTTTAACTTGCTGAAGAAAAAGAGTATTGAACAGCCAATTCTGGTGTTGCCAGATTTCAGTAAGGCATTCTAGGTCAAGTGTGACGCGAGTAGGTTTAAAATAGGAGTGGTCTTAAGCCAAGATGACAGACTGATTGCATACTTCAGTGAGAAACTAAATGAAGCGAAGGTTAAATACTCCACATATGACAAGGAATTTTATGTAGGCATACAAGCGCTAAAGAAATGGAGGCATTATTTGGTTCCTAAAGAGTTTGTTTTGTACAACGATAATCATGCTTTACAATTCATGACTCAACAGGAGAAGTTGAACCAGAAGCATGCTAAATGGGTTGAATTCATGCAGAATTTTACTTTTGTAATCAAGCATATTTCTAGAATTGCTAACAAAGTTGTTGATGCTTTGAGAAGGAAATGTTTGCTGATGCAGGAATTCAGAGTCAAAACTTTGAGTTTTGATAACCTCAAAGAAATGTATAGAGACGATCCAGATTTTAAAGAGGCATATGAGGCATCTAAAAATCCAATTCTCAGGGACAGAAGCTAGTGGACCGAATATATGATCCAAGATGGATTATTATCCAGAGGAAATTAATTATGTATTCCAAAATGCTCCATGAGGGAGAATCTGTTGAAAGAAAAACATAGTGGAGGATTGACCAGACATTTCGGTCATGACAAAACATTCTCAAAATTAAATGGCTCATATTTTTGGCCAAGAATGAGGACAGATGTTAAGAAATTTGTGGACAGATGTAGAATTTGTCAGCACACAAAAGGGAAAAGACAGAATATAGGGTTGTATCAGCCATTACCCATACCAGAAAGGCCATGGGATGCAGTGAGCATGGATTTCGTATTGGGACTGCCAAGGACACAAAGAGGTTGTGATTCAATCTTTGTGGTAGTCGATATATTTTCCAAGATGGAACATTTCATACCATGCCAGAAAACCAGCGACGCAACTCATATTGCGAACCTATTTTTCAAAGAAGTTGTTAGACTTCACGGCTTGCCAAGGAGTATTGTTTCGGATAGAGATACCAAGTTCGTGGGACATTTCTGGAGGACTTTATGGAAAAAGTTGGGGACAAGTTTGTCATTTAGCTCAGCCTATTATCCTCAGATGGATGGGTAGACAGAATTTGTGAACAAAAGCTTGGGGGATTTGCTGAGGAGCCTAGTGACTGAATAACACAGTCAGTGGGATCATATTCTGCCATAGGTAGAGTTTGATTATAATGATTCGATCAATAGAAGCACAGGGCAGAGTCCATTCCAAATTGTATATGGAATGTAGCCAAGGGGAGTTTCTGAATTGAAAGATTCAGAACAGAATGAATTCAGGAGTGCTAGTGCAGAGGATTTTGCAGAAGCGATGAAAGAGCTTCACACCCAAATTAAGGAGCGATTGCAGAATTCAAGCCAGGAATACAAGCGCAGAGCAGATCAACACAGGTGAGAACTTCAGTTTGAAGTTGGTGATTTGATTCTTGCACATCTCAGGAAAGAGAGGTTCCCAAAGGGAACATACAACAAGTTGAAGATGAAAAATATTAGACCATGCAGAGTCTTGAAGAAATTTGGGGCAAGCGCATATGAGATTGAATTACCCGATGGGATCGAAATTTCATCGATATTCAACATCTCATATTTGTACCCTTACAGAGCCGAAGAAGCAGGAGTAGAAAATGAACAGACAGAGGTTCAGTGGACTAAACAAATGCCTGTAGCTGAAAAGCCATAGATGGAAAGTATACTTGACAAGAGAGTCAACAAGAGGACCACGAGAAAAGAGTATTTTGAATACTTGGTCAAATGGAAGGGACATCCAGTTGAAGATGCCAGCTAGGAAAATGAAGCAAAAATTCATAAGCATGGACAGACCATGCAAGAGCTCATGAACAGGAGTTCATGAAAATTTTCAAGTGAGGGAGTATGATGTAGGAGCATCGTAAGCAGTCAAGTGAGCGTGAAGAGGAAGATAGCTGGAAGGCCACCAACGCACGTTTTGAAATAATTTTGAAACATTAATGTAATGGTTAAAGGGAAGCGTACTTACATATTGTAAATAGATCTTGAGTGATTGCTCTTATCTGTAAAACATTAAGGCATTTATGTGTAGTAAATGAAAGTAGGTGGGTTTGAATGAAGATTAGATAGTTTAGGAGCGTAGGAGGGAAAACCGACTATAGACACCCTCACCTTTGTATCATTTGTAACATTAGAGAGCATTGTATCATTGAGCATAGAGTAGAAATAAAGAGCTGTAGCAGAGAGTTGTAGATAAGAACCCATGTACAGAAGTTCTGAATTAATATATGAAGCTTTGATTCAGATTCATGGTGTTATGATGTTCCCTATGTATACATGCTAAATGGTATGCTTATGGTTGTTTATTCTCTCTATTATGCATTTTCTTTAATAGTGTGTGAGTGTATGATTTCATGTTGAATGTTGAAGTCTGAGAGAGGGAGTGAATGAGTTTCAATTGTTTCTCATCCTGAGTGAGAGTTCCTGCAAGGAGTGTAGTGAAACGTCCACAAGAAGTGTGTTGACATAGGTTCAGAGTTTATCTTTGAAAGCTCAAGAGAGATACCATTTTTCTCATTCCCGCAGAAGTGCAGGTGAAGCACAGAAGTTGTGCAAGGTGTGTGCAGGCCAGTTGAAAGCTCAGAACTTATCAACCAAGGGGTGAATTGAAGGATTGTTATTGCAGGAGGGAGTACAGAGTCGAGAATTCAAATACTTGAAAGTATTTGAGGGATTGCCGCAAGGAGTACGTGCAGGAATCTTTTTCGAAGACTCGAAATTACTAAGAAAGTTCAGAAGGGGTAGTGTCATTGAAGTGTTCAAAGGAGGACAAGTTCAAACTACTTCGAAGGGAAACAAGGGTCGAAGTCATCTAGTAGAAGTTACGTTCCAGTGGAAGAACCTTGATTTGTTTTGCGGAAGTTGTCCGGAACAAACAAGTGGTCGGAATTCTCAATGAAGAATTTGCGAAGTAGCGTGGATCATAGGATCCAGGGAAGTTGCAAGGTGGTTAGAGGCAGGTGAACTCATCACTCTAGGATCTGGAACCAACATAGACCGTTGATCGTGGTTCACACAAGCCATCGGATCATTTCGGCATTTCAGGGATCCTGACAACAAGGAGTCGAGTGCAGTGGAACAAAAGTCCAAAAATCGCAGGTTGCGATAGGAAGTGACGTGGAGTTCAGGATTTCGGCACTTCGGGTGTCGGGAAACGGAGGAGACATTGCTTTGGGAGCAAGAGTCCTGAAAACCCGGAAGAGTGACAGGTGGCAAGAGTCTATGTCAAAGAAAGCCGCAAATTTTGAGAAGACAGGTGGCGCACTTGTCGCCAGGCGGAGTCAAGTTATGTTGACTATTTCGGGGTTTCGTGGGCGGAAGAGTTGGAAGCCTCGCATATATATTCACGAAGTTTCAAAGTTTGAAACCCCAATGAAGTGAGAATCCCGTTGGGAAGTCAACCATTGTTGAGTGCATCGGAGTTCGGTGATTCAGGTTTCAGAGGTTGTAGAGACAGGAACCCTTGACAAAAGGGATTGCGAAGTCGCGAAACCTGAAGTCCCGAATTTGCAAAGGGTGCGATCCTATTTTGGGTTAGGAGATCTGGGGTGATGCTTTGTGTTTGATCGCATGAGCACACTCATAAGGACCTATGGTTACACAATTGTGTGTGTAAGGTATTTCCCGAGGGGAAACCAAAGAGTCAATAAGACTCAAAGGGAAGATTTAGAGTGATCCTGCACGGACCTCGACCCGAGGGTTTGGGGGTCTTCATCACTTTCATTCAGAAAGGAATCCTCTTCAGATTCAAATTCATATGGGAGAGATGTCCTCCGGGATTAACAGACAAGAGGCTAGACATTGAGGATATATGAGACACCCTAGAGAGGATTCCCTTGTTTTAGTGAAGGAAGTCAATCAAAAGGACTGGGATGTGGACATTTTAACCTTGATTCTGAGACATGTATATTGGTTGGCAGAAAAAACATTTTTTGAGATACCTATGTGGTACGAGTGGATATGGATTGAGATATGCCTCAGATGGAGATGTGAAGCTATAGAGTTACATAGACTCTGACTGGGCAAGGAGTGTAGTGGATCGGAAGAATAATTTGTGATGTTGTTTCAGTATGGGATCACTATGATCTCATGGTTAAGCAGGGAGAAGTCATTAGTGGCACCGAGTAAAACGGAGGAAAAGTATATAACAGCCAGTATTGTAAGTCGTGAAGTAGCATGGATTCAGAATTTTCTTGCAAGAATTCATTCGAGACATGATGTCAAAGGGATCTGTGAAGCTCCAATACACATCCACAAATGAGTAGCATAGGGTAGACATTCTCCTAGAGTGGTCATGTTGATTTGACTGAGGAGAATGATACATTCACTCATGATTAGTCATGATGATTTTTCTAGCGGTGAATGGCCCAGGCATAGTCTTTCTCCTTAGTCATGTTTATTTGACAAGGAGTGGAAAACATTTGAGTTGTTGATGTTTCTTTAGGTGGTTTCATTGAGAATACATTCTCCCATAGTGGTCATGCTAATTTTATAGAGATAAATGGAATTTCTTAAATCCAAATTTATAGAGATTTTTTAAGTGTGATTCAATGGATTAAAGGAGAAATCAATTTGCATAAATTCACACTACAACCTTTCTCTTTGAATAAATCAAGCTCCTAAAACCATCATTCTCTCACATTTCTCTTAAGCATGTTTAGAGGGAGAGGAACTATGAAGCAAAGAGATTATCTAAAGATGGAGTGGCACTAAAAAAATAAAATATTTAAAAAATTACTCAAAAACCTTATACACTCTTGTTTGAATATATTCATGCTCCTTGGTTCTAAGTTTTTATACACTCTTGTTTGAATATATTCATGCTCCTTGTTTCTAGATTTTTTTTCTTACTTTAGAGCTTTGTGATTTATGTTTTGAAAAACAAATTGAATACCATCAATAAAACTAACTAAACTTCTTTTTAAAAAACAACTTAATTTTTTTAACGTATAAAGAAGAATAAACTTTTAAATTTTTTTTTAATGAAAACTGTATATAATATATAATGTTTCACTAGTATATTCTAATTTAAGAAGAAAATTTTGAAACTTGAGGTGACAATGTTTTGACTAAAGCTATAATGATGTAAAGGGAGGTTCGAATGCTTGAATGTTAATTGAGGTGGATTGACATCCTACTTAATTCAGGTGGCTAGGGGTGTAGTGTTTTTTTTTTCTGTGTGATATGCGCAAGCTTTGAGCCTCGGGGTTTTACAATTGTTTATATTTTGAGTCGCAACATGAAACGGTAATATTGTGAGTAGAAATAGCAATTGTTTATATTTTGAGTCGCAACTTGAAACGGTAATATTGTCATTATAAATAACGACCAAACCCTAGCTTCTTATACCTGGGAAAAAGGAGGAGTCGTTTTCTTTCAGTTTTCTTCTGGGACAAATTTAAAGACTGAAAATAGATTCAATATTTCTTATTTACAACAAGAAGCTTCGAAGTCTCTTACAGATCCATTAATGGCAGATCACAGGGAAGTTACAGACAAAGATGTTCATGAAAAGACTTCCAGTCTTTTCAGTTATCTTCCTCGTAATTTCAGAGATATGATCATGAGTTCTGGAGCTGCAAATGGTCGCACACAGCCTGCTCTTTTCTTCAATCTAAAAGTCTGTCCGCGACGAGACGATCCCCTGTGTCAATGGAAGTTTTACTACTGTGCCATTCAAGACAAGCGGTCGCAAGTAGAAGAAAGAATTGTAACTTTTCCAG
>JZKD02S1939322.1:279574-309943 GCA_000966675.3 Picea glauca
ATGAAGTAGAAATTCATAAGCATGGACAGACTGTGCAAGAGCTCATGAACAGGAGTTCATGAAAATTTTTAAGCGAGGGAGTATGATGCAGGAGCATCGTAAGCAATCAAGCAAGCGTGAAGGGGAAGACAACTGGAAGGCCACCAACGCACTTTTTGAAATATTTTTGAAACATTAATGTAATGATTAAAGGGAAGCGTACTTACATATTGTAAACAGATCTTTAGTGATTTCTCTCATCTGTAAAACATTAAGGAATTTATGCGTAGTAAATGAAAGTAGGTGGGTTTGAATGAAGATTAGATAGTTTAGGAGCGTAGGAGGGAAAACCGACTATAGACACCCTCACCTTTGTATCATTTGTAACATTAGAGAGCATTGTATCATTGAGCATAGAGTATAAAGAAAGAGCTATAGCAGAGAGTTGTAGAGAAGAAACCATGTACAGAAGTTCTAAATTAATATATGAAGCTTTGATTCAGATTCATGGTGTTATGATGTTCTATGTGTATACATGCTAAATCGTATGCTTATGTTTGTTTATTCTCTTTGTTATGGATTTGCTTTAATAGTGTGTGAATGTATGATTTCATGTTGAATGTTGAAGTCTGAGAGAGGGAGTGAATGAGTTTCAATTGTTTCTCATCTTGAGTAAGAGTTCCTGCAAGGAGTGCAGTGAAACGTCCACAAGAAGTGTGTTGATAGAGGTTCAGAGTTTATCTCTGAAAGCTCAGGAGAGATATCGTTGTTCTCATTCCCGCAGAAGTGCAGGTGAAGCATAGAAGTCGTGAAAGGTGTGCGCAAGCCGATTGAAAGATCAAAACTTATCAACCAAGGGATGAATTGAAGGATTGTTGTTGCGGGAGGAAATACAGAGTCGAGAATTCAAATACTTGAAAGTATTTCAGGGATTGCCACAAGGAGTGCATGCAGGAATATTTTTAGAAGACTGGATATTACTAAGAAAGTTCATAAGGGGTAGCGTCATTGAAGTGTTCAAAGGAGGACAAGGTCGAACTACTTCGAAGGGAAACAAGGTTCGAAGTGATCCAGCAGAAGTTAAGTTCCAGTGGAAGAACCTTGATTTGTTTTGCGGAAGTTGTCCAGAACAAACGAGTGGTCGGAATTCTCCGTGAAGAATTCGCGAAGTAGCGTGGACCGTAGGATCCAGGGAATTTGCAGGGTGGTTAGAGGCAGGTGAACTCATCACTCTAGGATCTGGAACCAACATAGACCGTTGATCGTGGTTCGCACAAGCCGTCGGATCATTTCGGCATTTCATGGATCCTGACGACAAGGAGTCGAGTGCAGTTGAACGAAAGTCCCGAAATCGCGGGTTGCGATAGGAAGTGACGTGGAGTTCAGGATTTCGGCACTTCGGGTGTTGGGAAACGGAGGAGACAGTTCTTTGGGAGCGAGAGTCCTGAAAACCTAGAAGAGTAACAGGTGGCAGGAGTCTACGTCAAAGGTAGAAAGACGCAAAGTTGTAGTAGACAGGTGGCGCACTTGTCGCCAGGCGGAGTCAAGCTACGTTGACTATTTCAGGGTTTCGTGGGTGGAGGAGCCGAAAGCCTCACATATGGATTCGCGAAGTTGCGAAGTCTGAAACCTCGATGAAGTGAGAAGCCCGTTGGGAAGTCAACCTTTGCTGAGTGAATCGGAGTTCGGCAATTCGGGTTTCAAAGGTTGTAGAGACAGAAACCCTCGACAACAGGGATCGCGAAGTCATGAAACCCGAAGTCCCAGATTTGCAAAGGGTTCAATCCTATTTTGGGTCAGGAGATCGAGGGTGATGCTTCGTGTTTGATCGTGTGAGCACACTCATAAGGACCTGGGGTTACACAATTGTGTGTGTAAGGTATTTCCCGAGGGGAAACCAAAGAGTCAATAAGACTCAAAGGGAATATTTAGAGCGATCATGCGCGGACCTCGACCCGAGGGTTTGGGCATCTGCATCAACGTGGTATCAGAGCGTAGAAAGAGTCTTTGCTTTCTGTAGTAGAGAAAGGAAGAATATTTTTCAACCATGTCGCCAAGAAGAAGAGACATACCAATGCCTGATCCAGTGGTGGAAAGGGAAATGCGTGAATTACGTGTCAAGCTTGATGCCATGGAGATAGCACAGAGGCGCACAGTCGACACTAGGGATATCAGTGAGTCTGATAATGAAAATGAAGCTGGACATGGAGAAGAAGTCACATTCAAAGATTTTGTAGACGAACTTCTATTCAGGGTTGTCGCAAGGAGATCCTGGACAGTCTGCAAAGGAGATCCTGGATGTAGGTTGGATTTTGGGTGAAAAATTGACACCTATATCAGTAGAAGAGCTACCTCCGAATGAATTTTTCTTCGATAAGAAGAGGAAAGTGGTTGTGAGACAAGAAATCTATCAAGAGGCAGGTACTATCTCTAAGAAATTTAAAATTTTAACTGATGGGAGAAATATGAAGAAAGAACAATTCATGACACAAATAGTAGGAACATTGGGGGCTTTCGCCATGGCGAACCAATATTCAGTCGGGACCCTAAAAGATCAGCTAAAACAAAAAAATTGTTTGATCAAGACGTTAGAGGCTAAACTAGCTACAGCAGAGGCTGCTGCTAAAGATCAGGCAAGTGGGACTTTAGAGCAAGAAAGAATAGAAGATCAAAAATAAATTGAGCGACTTAAAGTTGATCTCGAACAGACACAGTTGATGGATCAGACGAGTCAGACTCAAATAAGCCAGCAGGGAGAATTGATAGACTGGCTTCGGGCCAAACTAGAATTCTTCGAAAGCCAGGTAATCGATATCGGGATATTGCAATCCCAAGCAATAGAGATCAGAAAAAGGTTATCGGTGGCACAGCAGGGTCTGCTTGTTAAAGTAGAAACAATTCAAAGCAGCTTCCAACTCATTGATCAGATGTTGGAAAACCTCTCTCTTAAAGAAAGGGAAGTCGGAGCAGCTCGGGTGGCGTTCTAGGAGGCTATTATAGCCACAATGAGAAGGGAAACATGCAGTAGTTCTAGTTTTCCCATCACAGAGCATACCAAGGGTAATACCTTGTTGAAAGAATGTGAGTGAGATATATCTGAAGGCAAACAACAAGCTATGAAGCTAAGGAAATCTTGCGAAGAAATTTTTGGTTTGTTAAGTGAGATTTGGTTGGGTTCCGATGGTGAAAGTGGCATGGAGATACTGGGTCAGATCGATACAGCTAAATATGTGCTAAATATTAAGGAAAATGAAGAAAGAGAATTAGCCGAAATATCAAAAATAACTCAAACAGACATAGTGCAAATAGACAAATGGCTAATTAAACCGAGTATATTGTTATGCTCTATCAATGCCAAAGATCAACAGGTGGAAGGAAAGTTGTCGCTATTGATGAAAGACTGCTATATTTTTTAGGCAAATAATCAAGCAGAGCCATCTAAGCTGATATCACAGCTGGTGGAGAAGTGTGTTATTTTCAAGGAGCTTGCAAAGAGGCAGGTTTTGGGTACCAGATGAGAACATAGATAAAGAAACAAAACGTTTCGACTCCTTTGATTGTAACCGAAAACCTCTGGAACTATTGAGATTCCAAGGCATAAAAATTTGTATAAATATACATTTTGAAGAAAGAAAAAAGGGCTGGACCTTTTTGATTAATTGTAATAGAGATTGTCTCTTTTCGAGAATTAATACAAAGCAATCTGGAGATTCCTAATTCCGTCACTACTGTGTTATGAGTTTGTTCTCTCTGTTATTTCATATTCATTTTTATTTCACTTATATATATCTGATGAATGTCGCATTGCAATTTAGTAAAACTTCTAYTGYAGTGATTAATRTTTAGCTATCTATTGTTTACAKTTTTTCCTCTGTATCGGCTACTAGCAGGTACAAGACCTGTAAATCTTTAGGTTGTCATATTTTATGCTTCATCGGACCATTTCTTATCTTATTTTCTTCTCCTGTTTACAGAGTGAGATTCTCTCTTGATAGGAGCCTTATTCTATAGACAGCTTAATGTTTTTCCCATAATCCATACACCATTTATTTCAAATATAACACAGTTACGGAAAAAGGCCTTTGGTTTTCATTTTGCTTTTAATATTGATTTCTAAAGTTCTCTTTTATAAAATCAAATTGATACAGCATAAAAACTTTCATATTTCTTTAAATTTTGTGTTCCTCTATGACAGTCCCTGTTGTAAGACAACCCAATATTGAACCCAGCTTGACAGATCAAACCCATATCACTTTAAATCTCTTTGATACCATACTTAAAATGGCTAACACCCGGGTAGAACTTGAACGTTCATGGGCTGCAATTGAAAGGGATATAAACATCTAGGAACAGTTGGAAGCCAGACAGCAACAACCTAGAAATTAACCCTACCTTCCTTTCCCGAAGGTATACCCTCCCCCCTTTTTACATATTACTAACTTTTGAATGCCTAGACACTATACTTTTTAAAGCCTTAAGTACAGACTCTGGAAGAACAAACTGCAGGCTGACAGACGCTGCAAAGGCAAGCAGAAAATCAAAAGTTGGGATAGAATGGTTGCGAAGATGAAAGCCAAATTCATACCCAAGGATTATCAAATCACTATGTTTCGGAGAATGAAGAATTTGAGACAGAAGCTGATGTCAATGAAAGAGTACACTGAAGAATTCTACAAACTAAACATCAGAGAAGGTCATCGGAAAAGCGATGATGAAAAGGTTGACAGGTACATGAATGGTCAGAGATATGACATCCAAGATGAGATGAGCATGATGATCATTCGGACTGTAGAATATGCTTATCATATGGCTCTAAAAGCTGAAGAGAAGCTGAGCCGAAAGCAAGGTCAAAGAGGCTGAGGCAGAAGTCAAGCCATAGGCAAGACAATTGCCCAAGACAGAGCTCAGAAACCTCAAGAAGAGGGGAAGAAACCTCAAAATCAGCATGAGAGAGGAGGAAGCTCACAAAGAGGATAGTATGTTGATAGAAATACTTTTCCTCGAACAAGAGGAAGAGGAAGAGGCAGAGGTGGAAAAATAAAATGCTTTACCTGTGGAAAAAATGGACACAAATCCTATGAATGTCCAGATAGAAAGAAAGATGGAGGTGAGACTCACATTGCCGAAGCAC
This sequence comes from Picea glauca, assembly GCA_000966675.3. Taxonomy (NCBI): domain Eukaryota; kingdom Viridiplantae; phylum Streptophyta; class Pinopsida; order Pinales; family Pinaceae; genus Picea; species Picea glauca. The sequence goes on from JZKD02S1939322.1 coordinate 284,685, forward strand.
AAGGACAAAATGTTGAGGCAGAAGATGCTAAGGGAAGAATATCACTAATGATGAGAAAAGTTCTCTTAACACCAGAGAAGGAGGCAGAGAACCCAGCCCAAAGGAACAGACTTTTTCGGACTTCTTGCCAGACCAAAGATAGGGTATGGAAAGTCATCGTAGACAGTGGTAGCACAGACAATCTCGTTTCTACAGAGATGGTAGAAAATATAGATCTGGAGACTATTGTACATCCAAGCCCATACAGAGTTTTGTGGCTACAAAAAGGACATCAGGTAAATGTCACTAAACAGTGTTTAGTTGAATTTAAAATAGGAGGATATAAGGATGAAATATTATGTGATGTCATTCCCATGGATTTTTTTCATCTATTGTTGGGTAGACCATGGCAATATGACAGAAATGTGATTCATGATGGGAGAAAGAACACATACACCCTGGAAAAGAATGGGAGAACTCACATGTTGTTGCCAATTAAAGATAAAGAAACGAAACCAAAGGTGAGCAACACTGTACTTCTCATGAATGGTAAGTAACTTCTTAAGGAGGTTAAGAAGAAGGAAGATACACAATTCATCATGGTCAGAAAACCTAGAATTGTTTTAACCAGTACAAGAGTGGATGATTTACCAGAGGAAATCCAAAATTTGTTGGAAGAGTTCGCTGATATAGTAGTGGATGAACTACCTCATTCATTACCACCGATCAAGAGTATAAGCCATCACATAGATATTATACTTGGAGCTAGTTTACCAAACAAAGCAGCGTACAGGTTGACGCCGCAGGAGAATGAAGAAGTCAAGAGGCAAGTCCAAGACTTAATGGACAAAGGATTGATTAGAGAAAGCTTGAGTCCATGCGTTGTTCCAACAATTCTCAACCCAAATAAAGATGGAGGTTGGAGAATGTGTACAGACTTAAGGGTGATCAATAAGATTACCATCGGATACAGATTTCCATTGCCAAGGATGGATGATTTGATGGATTGCTTGAGTGGAGAAAGATTTTTTTCAAAGATTGATTTGAAAAGAGGATATCATCAAATTCGTATGAGAGAAGGTGATGAATGGAAAACAACATTCAAGACAAATGAAGGGTTGTATGAATGGCTTGTTATGCCATTTGGCTTAATGAATGCGCCTAGTACTTTCATGATATTGATGAATGAAGTCCTGAAGGATTTCATAGGAAAATCCGTCATCGTATATCTTGACGATATATTGATTTTCAGTAAGACTGAAGCAGAGAACTTAAATCATTTAGCTACAGTAATGAGGAGATTGCAGGAAGAGAAATTGTTGATAAACATGAAGAAATCAACATTTATGAGGACAGAACTCATTTACTTGGGTTTTGTTATCTCTGCAAATGAGTTGAAAATGGACCCGTAAAAGGTGAATGCAATCAAGAATTGGCCATCGCCGAGAAGTGTGTTTGAAGTTCGAAGCTTCCATGGTTTAGCTAGTTTCTACAGGAAATTCATCCAAAATTTCAGTGGGATTAGCGCACCAATGATGGACATGGTGAAGAAAAGACACAAATCTTTTCATTGGACAGAGGAAGCAGAGAAGAGTTTCAACTTGCTGAAGAAAAAGATTACTGAACAACCAATTCTGGTGTTGCCATATTTCAGTAAGACATTCCAGGTCAAATGTGATGCGAGTAGGTTTGCAATAGGAGCAGTCTTAAGCCAAGATGACAGACCGATCGCATACTTCAGTGAGAAACTGAATGAAGCGAAGGTTAAATACTCCACATATGACAAGGAATTTTATGCAGTCATACAAGTGCTGAAGAAATGGAGGCATTATTTGGTTCCTAAAGAGTTTGTTTTGTACAATGATAATCATGCTTTACAATTCGTGACTCAATAGGAGAAATTGAACCAGAAGCATGCTAAATGGGTTGAATTCATGCAGAATTTTACTTTTGTAATCAAGCATATTTCCGGAACTGCTAACAAAGTTGTTGATGCTTTGAGCAGGAAATGTTTGTTGATGCAGGAATTCAGAGTCAAAACCTTGGGTTTTGATAACCTCAAAGAAATGTATAGAGACGATCCAGATTTTAAAGAGGCGTATGAGGCATCTAAGAATCCAATTCTCAGGGACAGAAGCTAGTGGACCGAATATATGATCCAAGATGGATTATTATTCAAAGGCAATCAATTATGTATTCCAAAATGCTCCATAAAGGAGAATATGTTCAAAGAAAAACATAGTGGAGGATTGGTCGGACATTTCGGTCATGAAAAAATGTTCTCGAAATTAAATGGCTCATATTTTTGGCTAGGAATGAGGACAGATGTTAAGAAATTTGTGGACAGATGTAGAATTTTTCAGCACACAAAAGGGAAAAGACAAAATACAGGGTTGTATCATCCATTACCCATACCAGAAAGGTCGTGGGATGCAGTGAGCATGGATTTCATATTGGGACTGCCAAGGACGCAAAGAGTTTGTGATTCAATATTTATGGTAGTTGATAGATTTTCCAAGATGGCACATTTCATACAATGCCAGAAAACCAGAGACGCAACTCATATTGTGAACCTGTTTTTCAAAGAAGTTTTCAGACGTCACGGCTTGCCAAGGAGTATTGTTTCGGATAGAGATACCAAGTTTGTGGGACATTTCTGGAGGAATTTATGGAAAAATTTGGGGACAAGTTTGTCATTTAGATCATCATATCATCCTCAGATGGATGGGTAGACAAAAGTTGTGAATGGAAGCTTGGGGGATTTGCTGAGGAGCCTAGTGACTGAGCAGCACAGTCAGTGGGATCATATTCTGCCACAGGTGGAGTTTGCTTATAATGATTCGATCAATAGAATAACAGGGCGGAGTCCATTCCAAATTGTATATGGAATGCAGCCAAGGGGAGTTTTTGAATTGAAAGATTTAGAACATAATGAATTCAAGAGTTCTAGTGCAGAGGATTTTGCAGAAGCGATGAAAGAGCTTCACACCCGAATTAAGGAGCGATTGCAGAATTCAAGCCAAGAATACAAGCGTAGAGCAGATCAATATAGGCGAGAACTTTAGTTTGAAGTTGTTGATCTAATTATTGCACATATAAGGAAAGAGAGGTTCCCAAAGGGAACATACAACAAGTTGAAGATGAAAAAGATTGGACCATGCAGAGTCTTGAAGAAATTTGGGGCAAATGCATATGAGATTGAATTACCCGATGGGATAGGAATTTCACCGATATTCAACATCTCAGATTTGTACCCTTACAGAGCCGAAGAAGCAAGAGCAGACAATGAACAGGCAGAGGTTCAGTGGACTAAACAAATTCCTATAGCTGAAAAGCCACAGATGGAAAGTATACTTAACAAGAGAGTCAGCAAGAGGACCAGGAGAAAAGAGTATTTTGAATACTTGGTCAAATGGAAGGGACATCCAATTGAATATGCCAGCTGGGAAAATGAAGCAGAAATTCATAAGCATGGACAGATCGTGCAAGAGTTCATGAAAATTTTCAAGCAAGGGAGTATGATGCAGGAGCATCGTAAGCAGTCAAGCGAGTGTGAAGGGGAAGACAGTTGAAAGGCCACCAGCGCACGTTTTGAAATATTTTTGAAACATTAATGTAATGGTTAAAGGGAAGCGTACTTATATATTGTAAACAGATCTTGTTCGATTTCTCTCATCTGTAAAACATTAAGGCATTTATGCATAGTAAATGAAAGTGGGTGGGTTTGAATGAAGATTAGACAGTTTAGCAGCATAGGAGGGAAAACCGACTATAGACACCCTCACCTTTGTATCATTTGTAACATTAGAGAGCATTGTATCATTGAGCATAGAGTATAAATAAAGAGTTGTAGCAGAGCGTTGTAGAGAAGAACCCATGTACAGAAGTTTTGAATTAATATATGAAGCTTTGATTTAGATTCATGGTGTTATGATGTTCTCTATGTATACATGCTAAATGGTATGCTTGTGGTTGTTTATTCTCTCTGTTATGCATTTGCTTTAATAGTGTGTGAATGTATGATTTAATGTTGAATGTTGAAGTCTGAGAGAGGGAGTGAATGAGTTTCAATTGTTTCTCATCCAGAGTGAGAGTTCCTACAAGGAGTGCAGTGAAACGTTCGCAAGAAGTGAATTGACGGAGGTTCAGAGTTTATCTCTGAAATCTCGAGAGAGATACCATTGTTCTCATTCCCGCAGAAGTGCAGGTCAAGAACAGAATCCATGCAAGGTGTGCGCAGGCCGGTTGAAAGCTTGGAACTTGTCAACGAAGGGGTTAATTAAAGGATTGTTGTTGCAGGAGGGAGTACAGAGTCCAGAATTCAAATACTTGAAAGTATTTGAGGGATTGTCTCAAGGAGTGCGTGCAGGAATATTTTTCGAAGAGTCGAAGTTACTAAGAAAGTTCAGAAGGGATAGCATCGTTGAAGTGTTCAAAGGAGGACAAGGTCGAACTACTTCGAAGGGAAACAAGGGTCGAAGTCATCTAGCAGAAGTTAAGTTCCAGTGGAAGAACCTTGATTTGTTTTGCAGAAGTTGTCCGGAACAAACAAGTGGTCGGAATTCTCCGTGAAGAATTCATGCAGTAGCATGGACCGTAGGATCCAGGGAAGTTGCAGGGTGGTTAGAGGCAGGTGAACTCATCACTTTAGGATCTGGAACCAACATATACCGTTGATCATGGTTCACACAAGTCGTCGGATCATTTCGGCATTTCAGGGATCGTGACGACAAGGAGTCGAGTGCAGTGGAACGAAATTCCCAAAATTGTGGGTTGCAATAGAAAGTGACGTGGAGTTTGGGATTTCGACACTTCAGGTGTCGGGAAATGGAGGAGACAGTGCTTTGGCAGTGAGAGTCCCAAAAACCCAGAAGAGTGACAGGTGGCAGGAGTCTACATCAAAGGTAGAAAGCCACAAAGTTTGAGAAGATAGGTGGCGCACTTGTCACCAGGCAAAATCAAGTTACGTTGATTATTTCGGGGTTTTGTGGGCGGAAGAGGTGGAAGCCTCGCATTTGGATTCGCGAAGTTGTGAAGTCTGAAACCCTGATGAAATGAGAAGCCTGTTGGGAAGTCAATCTTTTTTGAGTGCATCTGAGTTCGGCGATTCGAGTTTCGTAGGTTGTAGAGACAGGAACCCTCGACAACAGGGATCACGAAGTCGCGAAACCCAAAGTCCTGAAGTTGCGAAGGGCGTGATCCTATTTCAGGTCAGGATATTTGGGGTGATTCTTTGTGTTTGATCGTGTGAGCACACTCATAAGGACCTGTGGTTACACAATTGTGTGTGTAAGGTATTTCCCGAGGGGAAACCAAAGAGTCAATAAGACTCAAAGGGTATATTTAGAGCGATCCTGCACAGACCTTGACCCGAGGGTTTGGGGGTCTGCATCACTTTCATTTAGAAAGGATTCCTCTTCAGATTCAAATTCATATGGGAGAGACGTCCTCCAGGATTAACAGACAAGAGGCTAGACATTGAGGAGATATGAGACACCCTACAGAGGATTCCCTTGTTTTAGTGAAGGAAGTCAATCAAAAGGACTGGGATGTGGACATTTTAACCTTGATTTTGAGACATGTATATTGGTTGGCAGAAAAAACATTTGTTGAGATACCTATGTGGTACGAGTGGATATGGATTGAGATATGCCTCAGATGGAGATGTGAAGTTGTAGAGTTACACAGACTCTGACTGGGCAGGGAGTGTAGTGGATCGGAAGAATAATTTGTGATGTTGTTTCAGTATGGGATCACTATGATCTCATGGTTAAGCAGGGAGAAATCATTAGTGGCACCAAGTACAATAGAGGAAAAGTATATAGCAGACAATATTGCAAGTCGTGAAGCAGCATGGATTCAGAAGTTTCTTGCAAGAATTCATTCAAGACATGATATCGAAGGGATTTTTGAATCTCCAATACACATCCACAAATGAGTAGCATCGGGTAGACATTATCCTAGAGTGGTCATGTTTATTTGACTGAGGATAATGATACATTCACTCATGATTAGTCGTGATGATTGTCCTAGCGGTGAATTGCCCAGGCATAGTCTTTCTCCTTAGTCATGTTGATTTGACAAGGAGTGGAAAATATTTGAGTTGTTGATGTTTCTCTAGGTGGTTTCATTGGGAATACATTCTCCCATAGTGGTCATGCTAATTTGACTGAGGATAATGATACATTCACTCACAAGATTAGCCATGTTGATTTGGCTAGTGGTGAATGGCCCAGGGTGTTGTTGTTCTCGAGCTATTAGCATCGGGAAGACATCCTCCTAGAGGGGCCATGTTGAATTGGATGAGGAGAATGATACATTTCACTCACAGTATTAGCCATGTTGACTTGGCTAATGATGAATGGCCTAGTCACACTTAGAGACTCGAGGTGCTATCACATGCCTGCTCTAGGTTGGAGTGATCTATGTTGATCAGAAGTGCATGTGAGGAGAAGTATACATCAACTCAGTGCATGTTGGAGATGATTACATCAACAAAGGCTCATTGACAAGTGTAACAGGGAGTTGTCCCAGGAACAGTCTTATGGACTCAAGGTGCTTGAGGTGCAGAATGGCTCCCTCGTTGAGAGGGAGTGTTGATGTTTAGACAACATCGAGAAGATATTCTCCTGGATTAATTATTAATATATGTAATAATAACAATAATAATAAATAGTTATTATAATTATTAGAGACGCATCCTTTCATGGATGGTCACCATATGTGCCTTTAGGTTCTCTATATATTTGGCACATTCATCATTGTAATAATGAATGAATCTCATATACAATATTATCTCATATAATATCTCATATAAAAATTCAACAATAAGTTAATTGGTTCAAGCCCTTACTGACATATTTATAAGATAGAGTTCCATAGGAAAGGTTCCATAGTGGGGGTTGGGAAAATCATTTTGGAGCTTGGTGTGTTTCAAAGGACCGATACCCGATATTGTAGTGGTCTTGATATGTGGTAACCAATCAAGAAAAGTATATCTATTATTGAATTTTAATCAGGAGATGAATCCAATGGATGTTGAGTGTTGAGGGTCTATATGTAACCTATGGACAGAACACACAAAATAAGGAGGAGATATGATCATTCTTTTGAATCCCATATTTGAGGAATATTCAAAGAGATCTAGAGCCAACACCGTGGATATTTTTGTGTATGTGGAAAAATCTTTGGAAGCACAGAATGTATAAATAACATTGCATGAATCTATTTCGAGTGTGGATGTTCATGGATGTGAATACAAGTTGAGAAGCTCTGAGGTCCAAGGATGTGATAGGGTGAGAGTTTCTAAGATTTCAAAACCAGTAGTGGAAGAATGAGAAAGAATAAGTAAGGCAAAGACTCAGAGATTCAGGGTCCCAGGAATGAAAGAAGATGGAATACAATTGTCTAAGGGGGGATGGGAAGTGCAAAGTCTAAGAACTATTGAAATTATATAGATTATGAACTGATCAAGAGTACTATGACAACAAATACAAAGCAGTGAATTTGTACAAGAGAATACTTGAAGGAAGAAAATAATCTGGCATTGTTGACAAAGTCGGGAGATTAGTGTTTCTAGTAGATTGGTGTCTACATATGGCTAAATTGGTGCTCAGATAAGTGGATTGGTGTCTCCTGTAGGTTGTTTCCTAAAACAAATTACAACTGTAGGTTGGTGCATACATGTATTTTTGATTTGGTGCTCATAAGAGGAGATTGGTGTCTCCTGGAAGTTGGTGCCTGCAAACATTGTAATAGTAGGTTGGTGACTACATGAGTTTATAAAAGAATTGTTTTGTGGTTTTCTCCCATTTGGGTTTCCACATTAAATCTTTGTGTACTATGGATTGTATAGTTGTATGTTAAACTATTGTAGTAAGTAAAGTAACACATTGATAAATATTGTAGGAAAAGAAAAGTGGCATTGTATTGATTCACCCCCCTCTTAGTACAAGTGTGCCAACAATCAGTATCAAAGTGTGTTCCATTATAACATTCTAACCACTGGAAGGTGAGTCCCTGCAACACATATGGATAAATAGGAAGGTTTCTCTACAAACAGAAATTCTATATTTGATGGATCAAACTATGCAATGTCTGGAGTGTAGTTGAGACTGGTTACACAGCTCCAACAACAACTCCAACAAAAGCGTTTGGAGATTTATGTTTTTCAAGTTCAAAACTATATTTCTTTATCATTGATTAAGATTTTCACTCTCTGATGAAGAAAATTTTCCCCCTTGATGAGGGTAATCCTTCGATTTTCATTTTTATTGAATAATAAAGTCAATATGTCATTGTCATGTTTATTATAATGTTTGGATTCTCTATTTTGGTGTGAAGGAAATTCAAATATATATTTTGGTGATACACACTTCTTCCAGTTTACTGAAAGAGAGCCTGGCAATATCCAAGTTTTATTATTTTATTGTTTTATTGGTAATATCAAATATTTGGTTGTGCGATAAGAAAAACTCATTTGAATCATACTCTCATCCACCCTGTTATCTTATACAGATCTAAATTTTAAGGATTTGGTGTCTCTAAAGATGGTATAAAGATGCCAAGTCTTAGCTCAATTATTGGGAATACAAGAAGATATCATTCAACAGAATATGGATAGTATTAAAAATATTATTATGTTTAAATTTAAGGAGAATATGTGGTGTGACAAAGAATTAGAGGATAAAAATAAATTAAGATACTGCAAGGAGGTGGCCAACCACAATCTAGAAGATCAAAAGTATCTTTCAATTTTAACTAGCACAAAGAAGAAAATCAACATTGTTAAAATACGAACCAACTCCCATGAGATACATAGATAATATGGGCAATGGAAAATTCCAAAAACACCATGGGACATAATAGTTTCTCATTTGTTTTACACTAAGAAGGTTGAAGATAAAACTCGCTTTATCCTAGAGTGCATTACGTATACCCAAATTAGAACACAATTTAAAAATATTTGTCACAATACTAGCGTTCCTAACCTCCTATGTCATCAAAATTATGGATATCTAGGAACACTTATATTAATTCTCAAAGAAGAGCCTAGCAGTGGCCTCGAATGTGATATTATTTTTACATGGTGGAAAAATGGTCATTTTAGAGAAATAATTGAAAACCACTAAGACACAATGTTCATTTTAGAGAACATGTTTGGTTGAGGGAAAACTTGACATGTAATCCACGGATATTGACTCTCATGTATTGTCTAGGGAAAGGGGAGGAGTGAAACAATTTATTCTTTATGGATGGTTTAGTAGTAGAACATGCAATGCATGACCTAATATATTGACTAACGTCCTGTAAAATATTTGGATAGTAGAAATACTTCTAAAGTACCATTATTGTCTTATCCACAATGAAGTGTCCTGCCACCCAATTGTAATGTGTCTCCCAAATTACATTTTGATTCTCACTAAGGAACATAAATATGACCCATATAGCACAAGAGCACATCCTAGAGGTGGAAGTCCATAATTTGTTTGCTTGCACTCAGTGTCTGATAAGTAGCAACAAAGTGAAAGTCATTGTTGTATAATTGTGGCCACCCAAAGATATCACACCCACATGAGTTAACAACTATGATTATCACCACAACCAAGGGATTATTGAGGCATTCTTAAACACAATTAATCATATTGATCCGTAAACTATCATGGATATTACACCGAAACAATTCGTCAAAATAGATTTTATAAATAAAACGGAAATCTAACTATAAAGGTTAAATTCCTTTAGATTCCATAATATTTAGTTGTTGATTTTATGCTTATGCATGAAATATATAAAATGTTGGAAATTATATAGAACAATAAAATACAATCACACACCATCCACAAAATAACAAAAACATTTTCTCTTGGAAACCCTTTTGGGAGAAAACCCATTTAGAAGGTGAGGTTGCTCTACTCTCTTTTCTTTGGTACAGAAATAATGTAAGTAAAAAGGAGAAGAAACTCTCTATGGAGTTATCTGAGATCTATGACCTATTAGTATACTATAGAACATTAACCCCCTCTATCATAACCTATTATTTCCCACTCCTAGTTGTTATGCTCTGCTTTGGAGAAAAATACAATAACATAGAATGGAACCCCTTCTCCTCCTAGTGGCCCGATATTTAACATGGTTCGATAGACATCTAGGGTTAGGGTTTTGACTCCCTCAACCCTCAATTATTATAAGGTTTTGGAAATTATATAATGTTCTTATAAAATCCACTAAGCGTCTATCCCCATATGTTTAATTAGTGAGGGTTGACATGGCATCCACTCGTACCATGGTGATCAATATGGTAGGTCAACTTGCGGGAGGCATAAAATTCACATATGAACTCTGATTGAGGAAATTCTTGCATTGTTAGAAAGGTGTCGGTGTGTAGAATATAGAATATTTTTCGATAGTAAGGTTTGGACCATTAAAAAATGTTGGTTTATGCCTCAAAATGTCTCTCAAAGATTTAAAAATGTTTTTGGACCCAAATTTCCAAATTTGGACCAGCAGCCAAAATGGCCATGAAATATTATCCCTCTAATATTTCCATCCTTAAAGTACTGATATAGATGAAAAATAATATAATGATCCAAACTGGAACATACCTCTGCATTTAGGGAGGATTTTGGTACCTAAAACCTTTTCTCAATTATGTGAGGAAATTTTTCCTCCACCTTCTCCTTGGAGTACCATTTTTCTTTGCTTGGATGTTGTACTTTCAACCCAAATTCCAAAGGTCATACTGCCCCTATCTTGAAGTTCTGGACCTCTTCTGCAAAATCGTGTCCTATTCTAACTTAGCATGAGCTTCTGGTGCTAAGTCCTCTATGGAAGGTAGGACCTGATCCTCCTCTTGATCCAACATGGAAGGCTCATAGAGTTTGAGATTCTCCTCGTTCACTACTAAGTAAATGCACATGTATGGGGGTAGACTGAGTCTATTGTCATTATATCCCACCTTTTCCAATACATCAAAAGGACCATATCAAAAAGACTTTATCTTATTACTAGGACCTTGTAGTCTTTCCTTATTAACTTGTAACCATACTTTGTCTCCCACTCTAAATGTTATCTCTGTTCTATGCTAGTATTGTATATCCTTGTACTTTTCTTGTGTCTTCTTCAGCATCTCTTATACTTGAAAATGGATCTACCCGATCTTCTCTACATTTTTTTTTCTTTTAATGCATAACCTTTTTACGAATCCCCTATTAATTTCCTTAGAAAATATTCCAAGTTTTTTTTTCTATAGAGGATGAAGTGTTTTCTATAGAATACATAACGTTAGGGGTTGGAAATCTTGAAAAATGGAAAGCTAAGGACAATGAATGATGCCAATCTTAAATATTAAAAAATGTAGGGAAAATCATCATCCCTCACATACAAAATCTCTTCAATTTGGAAATTAAGTAGGGATTCCCTAAATCCTAGACTCAAAAATTGATTTTTCCTATCTTTAAAAGTGGGGAGAAAAGAAATACCTTTAATTATATAACCATTATGATTATCCCCATCTTAAAAAAACTATATGGAAGTATTTTGGAAAATAAGATCAACATATGGCTTGAAAGCCATAGAAAAAGTGATAAAGGCCAAAACAAATTTAGAGGATATCATTCAACTATGGACCATCTTGTTATGCTTAGGATCATTGCAAAGGAGTGTGACAATAATAAAACCAATCTCCTTTGTTTCATTTATTTTAGAAAATATTTTGACACAATGCCCGGGACTAACCTTTGGAATATGTTAGAAGAGATAAAAGTACCTTTCAAGATGAGAGCTACTATACTAAAGTTATATGAGAGTGTTCTTGCCAAGTTCAGGAACATTGAAGGATGGTCGAAAGAAATTAACTACAATATAGGATTCAAGCAAGGTTATGATAATCAAATACAAAAATATCTCATACGATACTTTCTTATATGACAACACTAACTTGGAGGAAGGGCCTTCATACAAATATCTTGGAAATGATATTCATCACAAACTCAATCCAAACTATAGCATTGAGAAAATGATAAATGGAGGGTGGAAATTTTATTATGGTTTTGAAAACAAGTGTAAATTATCTTATATAGATGTGAAGTTTAGGTATTTGGTATCTCTAGAGAATACCTAAGAAATATAGAGAAGATCCAAAAGAATTTTATAACTTATAATATCAAAATTAAAGGCAATACTCCCTATCATATCCTCCTCGTATAAATGAGCCTTTCCCACATTGAGTGAAAAACCATGATTAGGTACTTAATTTAAAATAACAAATAAACAACGTTGACAAAAAGAGGGTCCACAAAAATTATTTAAACTCCATGTAAAACTACCAACATCTCAAGTAGCGATGGCATAAAGATGCCAAGTATTGGTTAAATCATTGGGGAATAGAGGACGATTCCATTCAGCAGAATACGAATAGTATTAAAACTAGTATTACATCTAACTTTAAGGAGAATCTATGGTGTGACAAAGAATTATAGGATAAAAGGAAATTAAGATACTACAAGGAGGTGGTAAACCCTAATCTAGAAGATGAAAAGTATCTTTAAATTTTGACTAAGCACAAAAAAGAAAATCAACATTGCTAAAATATGAACCAACTCCCATAAGCTACATAGAGAAACTATGCATTGAAAAATTCCCAAAACATTGTGGGACATAATAATTTATCAGAGTGCCTTGTAGAGTCTACGACAGATTAATGATTATCATTTCATCATGGCCCTCTCTGATTAACGACTCGGATCTTCCATTAGATTTCCTTCGTTGGAGTTTAATTTTATAACTCACTCTGATTAGTACCCTGCAATGAATGGTCGGGATATATTCACGGATATATAACATCAAGGATTAGACACTTTTCCTTAGGTACAAAACCAACGAGTTTCATACTCGGCCTGACCTATGAATTTCAAATTAACACGTGTCCACCTTTGTACATGTTGGATGCCACTTATCCTAACATGTGGCTCTGCCACCTAGTCATGACATGTGGCACTCAAAATCGAACACAAGGTCCTTCCTAAAAAATCAATTCTACTTTACATGTGACATAACTCCCACATGACACATGGGACAACCTCTATATGCCACATGGACCAATTGAAATTGGACATGTCATCATTGGGAGTATGATCCTTTTCATTTTTCAAGCTTATAGATCAAAACCAATGGCTAGGATCCAATATTCCTTTCGTCAATCAACGGTCATGATCACCCCTTGGAGTTCTTCCTTCGGAGTGCATCCCTTCTGAGTCTGTAACTTACTCCGAACGACATCCTCCAAATACCAGCTAGGATTATTTTATCTCACCAGATCAACAACCAAGATCTTGTCTAGCCCAAGTCTCTCCGTCGCGCTGATGAACGGTCAGATCTTTTCACCGCACCAAATCGATGGCTACGATCCTTCAGGGGTGAAACAAGGTCTTCTCACTTGCCAGTAATATGTGGGGCCCTTGTGATGGATCGACGACTAAGAGTTAATATCTCCCTTACTCTGATCGAGGTCCAAAACCCACCTCACAGTCTCCCTGTTGGAGATGTCCTCCATGTTTTACCATGAATCATCCTCTCCAATGAGCGGCTTGGACCTAATTATCTCACCAAATCGATAGTCAATATCAAATCTCACCCTTGCTCTAGTTAACAGTCCATATCTCCCCTCAAAATATCCTCGTCGGAGCCCATCTCTGCGGCTTACTTTGAATGGCACCCTAGGATGGACAATGGGGTTATATTATCTCACCATATCGACGGTCGAGATTTAATCCCGCCCCTACATTGATAAAGGTTCCATATGTAACCACCATGCCAAATTGACAGTCATGATTCCTCCAACGAAAAACAAGGGTTTTTCTCAGGCTTAACAGTGTAGTCCAGGACATAGCCAAAATTCACGAGAGTTTTCTCCAATCCTTTTCAAGACTTATGAGTTTTCAAGGACTCTCTCTTGGGTCCAAGGCATTCCATTTCCTATCCAAGGTGCCTCTATTTTGTCTTATCCCACAAGTATTCCTTTGTTGCATGGATTCAAACATGGAAACACACAGGTGTAGAAACACACACACACACAAAGATATATATATATCCATAGAGAAACTTACAATAAGTGGGGATGTTGGGTCGTCTTTTCGATTACTATATAATAGATATTTGAGTTATTTACATACTCAAGTTGCTATAGGGTTATATATCACACAAGATTGTCACGGACATAAACTCATAGTTGATTTTCTAAAGACAGAGATTGTTTGTAATCAAAGACACCAGGATATCCAAGAAAATATATTCCATACAAACACAAGGCCATCTCTAAAAATACACCATCAAGCTCACAAGTTGGATATATATATATATATATATATATATATATATATATATATATATATATCAATTAAATACACACAAAGATAAACAAGTTACTCATCTATAAATTAGGAGTTGTTGGAAACTACTGAAGGGTATGCCTCTTTTCATCCAACCATAGGAAAAGTTTCACTATGCACTGCTACAACTAGCCACCCCTGAGCTAGGATACGATATCATGAGAAAAATTCTCAGAAAAATTAACCAGGGTCCTCTGTTATTTCTTCTCGAACCCAAGATTTCTCTGTCTCTTCATTTGTATGTTCCTCTCTTCCCCCTGTTCCCCCTTGACCCAACCATCTATTATTTCCCCAGACCTCATGGTAGCTTCAAAATCTTCTCGATGGGCTATTCCCATTCCTCTCATTGATTTCCGAGAGGACTCCTCAAGCACCAGCTTGATTGGTAATCGAAATTCTGGGTAGAGGATTATTGAAGGTATGCACTCTTTTTAATTTTGATAGAGTATTTCCTTGGAAGGATCATTTCAATTAGTGAGGGTCTCCCTCTTTCACCATTCCTCTCATGACATCGTAACCTATGAAAGCAATCCCTTCAGAAGTATTTCAACAACTCCCTATTGCATTAATAACCAAATATTCACATTACATAATTTATCAAAAGTCCATTGTCTTTCAATAATCACATAACAGGTATGTCTAAAGTTTTGGTCATGATAATAGTTATATTTACAAACTGGGTGAAACATGGGTCTTACAGTTTTCTCTCCCTTCTTTAAATATGAAATAGGGATCAAGCAACGTTTTCCTCTCTCCCATTGTTGTTTCTCATTACTACATAAGACCTTAGTATATCTCTTAAGGCTCAACCACCATAAATAGAAACATCAAAGGTATAAATGTTGGTACTCCCTTATATGTCACCCATTTACTCTTCTTTGGTGACATGTTAAAATTATGTGAAGGAACTAAAGGAACGGTTGAAAACCTTAAAGTGGTCATCAGTCTCTTTTGTGAGGAAATAGGTATAAAACTTAACATTGACAAGTCAACAATATCCTATATGGGTATCTCAAAGAATAAAAATGATTTGTATTGTATTCCCAATTATTTCCTTTTTAGTTATTGGCAACAGATTATGGGATGAAATACCTTGTCTTTCATTCGAAATAAAACCGATATAAAAAATGTGACTAGCAGTGGCTAATTGCCAAGGTAGAGAGGAAACTCAACACATGGTGCAATTGATGGCTCTATAGAGGTGGTCGATTGGTTCATGTAAAATTGGTTCTATAAGCGATCCCCATGTATTGGATGTCCCTAGGATGGATTTCAAAAGGATTCCTAGACACAATTAGGAAGTTAGGTTTCAATTTCACTTGGCCTGGAGAGGTAGGAAACAAAGGTATGGTTCTAGACTCCTAGAAAAAACTTGTTTCTCCAAATATCTTGGTGGATGGCTCCTAAGTAACATATTCCTTTTTTAAAAGGAAATAATAACCAAAAATGTATGGAGATTGATACATAGATCTAGACTTTGGGTACAGATAATTAAAGAGAAATATATAACTCCTAAATACATGGAGGAATAAATAATAAAGCAATGGCTATGGCCTCTGCCTTGATAGGAAATCAGTTGGTATGGATAATTATCAAAGGTAACAAATTCCAAACTAGCTTGGACACCTGGATTGTTAGTAATAATGCATATAGGCTCCCACCCCAACTAATTATGGACTTAAAAAGTTAGGGCTACCATACTATGAGACAAGTACCTCAGGGATTCATAACTCTAGATACGTCACAACAATTTATTTCTTAGGAGGAGATTGGACTTCGAGAGGGGAATGAAAAAATATAGGAACACTATACTCAAAGGATAAGAAGTTGGTTCATAAACATAAATGATAAATATGATGATCTATTTTGGTCTTTAAATATTGTAGTTAACTATGAGTTGTGACTAGGATACAAAGCCCTTGCTATAGAGGGTAACAATATTTTAGGGACCTAAACTCCCTAACCCCTCATGTAGGTAGAATAATATTTTTTCCATGTAATAAAGGCCAATATTAATAAGGCCTAGTAATAAGGAAGAATAAGTCAAATGTAAGAAGACCTAATAGAATCTTTCACTTCTAGAAAGATCTTCCTCTAGATTTTTCTCTTGGTATATAGATTTAGTATAAATAGGAGTTGAGGGCATGAGAGTTTTTGTATTGAGAATTATTGCAATAGATATCTGCTTTGTTGGAGGTATCCCCATCAAATAGGCTAGTGAACATTGTTTTCTATCAATAAAGATATAATTCTAGTGTTGTGGCTCCATATAATTTGTTGTTCTATTGTTGATCTCTAAAGTATCTCATTTTATATTGCTATTTCACTGTTATTCTTTGCAATATTTCTATTTATGCTCATATAATATATTGTGTACCTTACAACTGGTATCAGAGCACTTTCCTCGGTAGAAAATTGTGGGTTATTTTTTTCCACGGTAGAGACATATTCTGATGTATTTAAGCTACAGATATTTGTCGTTACGTGCATAAACCCGCAGTCAGGGAGTCATACATGCAGGAAATACAAGTGGTACTTAAGCGCACATCTATTGGCCACCCTTGTAACCCTTGTTGGTACCCCTTCGAGTGGTAGCACATCAAACAACACTTCTATATGTATCGGCCTAGGTATCTTGAAGCCCTTCGTAGATAAATCGATCGGCCACCTGACTGTTATTGTGTCACCGAGAAAAACACTCGGGAAGTAACACTCTAGTACCTGGGTATTCTGGTAGTATGGATAAGGGTACGATATACCCTCTTTAGTTGTTGACATGATATATTAGATCAAGTACTACTGTTGGACCCCGTATGTATATCAGATAGATATAGCACATGGTATACCCTTGACTATAGATCCCATGAAAACCCTAACCCTTAGGAAAAGAACAATAAAGGAAAAGAAAAAATCTCTTGCAGTGAAACCTTGCCCTCTGCATTAGGGTTGTAAAATTACTACATATTTGGTCCTGTTAAGAATCTGGGCATTTCGCCTCTGCAGTATTTTTCAATTCAGAGTATAACTATGCAGGAGTTAAAAAAAAAGTATAGCGGTCCTGCCCACACACTTATTTGGGACATATCCCATTGGGTTCCTCTCTTCACCTTGATTCCAGTAGTACCTATCATTTTCAAGAAAAAAAAAATCGTGTGGTCTTGACCCCTCCCTGACACCCTTATTTCACATCGATGTCATTTATTTCCTCTTCTCACACTGAACATAGTCATATATATCATTTTTCATAATTTTTTTTGTGGACCCGCTCCCCCTCCTTTGTTCCCCTATTTTCTCCATGGCCAACACTCAAAACCAATAATTCCTTCAATCCCTGCAAGATGAATCCAAATAGCACAAGGTCGACATCCACCAAATGACCTCTAAAATTTCTTCTTCCAAGTCTCTCTTGGACATCCTCGATGTCCACTTTATTAATGTTAAGGGTGATTTGACCTTTGTTAAGAGAAACTTAGCCTCCCTCACCTAATGGCTAAAATAGTCCCTTGGTTCTCCCTACCTTTACCCCCCTTCCCATTCTAAAGGTGATGACTCCTCCCATAATATGAACCTTCATTATAAGTCCCCTCCTCATGACCCACATCTTCTATGAGTTGAATTCAACAAATTTGATGGCTCAGATCCCACTTGACGGGTCACTCAAATGGAACATTATTTCTCCCTGCATGAATTATGGATGATCTAGCCAAACTTCATTATGGTGCCCTCTATTTGGATCTGGAACGCTAGAAATGGTGGCAATGACATAGAAAGGCACACCAGGGGTATGTTGTTTGGACACAATTTGTGGATAAGATATATGAACACTTTGACACCGACGCTCACTATCTAGGCCATTTGACCAAGTTGAAACAATCTAGCACAGTGGAAGACTTTATATCAACCTTTGAACACTTGGTTTTAAGAACGAAGGGCATGTCCGATGATTTCTTCAAGGAATGTTTTATCAATTGCCTCAAAGATGAAATTTGAGCCCAAGTTCTCAATGCTCATGGCTTTCCCTAAAACTTGGTTGGAGGCTACTCAACGTGTTAAGAAAGCTTAACATATTATGTATTCCCATACACGCAAACCTTCCTTTATTCCTTGCACTCACCCTACCAACCTAGCTCATCCTCCCACTCCTATCAAGATCCATAAATTAACTCTCGTTGAAATGGTCGAACACCAACTGAAGGTCCTTTGTTATAATTGTGATGACAATTTTTTCTAGGGCACAAGTGTAAGGATAAAAATTTATTTATGGCCATTTTTGAGGATGTTTCTGAAGAATCGGTAGAGAACTCCCCTATTGCAGAATTACCCTAACCAATTGATACTGCTCTGCCATCTGATCCACCCAAACTAGAACCGGTTATTTCATTAAATGCTCTCATTGGTTTCTCCGCTCCCCAAACACTCAAGCTCATTGGTTACATTAATGATAGAAAGGTCATCATCTTAATTAATAGTGGCAGCACCCATAACTTTATTCATCATCACATTTCCCAAGAAACCCATTGCAATGTCCATGCAGTCAATAATTTTCAAATCATGATTGTCAATGGAGGTTTCGTGAAATGTGGTGGGCATTGTGAAAATGTACGTTGATGCAGGAGCATCACTCACCTATCAAGCGAGCCAGTGCGAAGAGGAAGAGAACGTACAGCTGGACAATCCAGCAAACCTTTTTGATTTTGAATTTCACCTTGGTATTGTTGTGCCGTCGTTTACTAAAGGCATTCAAAGCCAGGCGCACTTGTATTATGTTACAGATATGAAGGCATTTAATACAATTAAGGCTGGTAGATAGAAAGTAGTTGTAGATTAGACAGTCACCTTTCGAGAGGGAAAACGGAGTATAGACACCCTCCCATGTATCATTGTATTATTATTAAAAACATTCAGTATTGAGAGTAGGAAGAGATAGCAGAGCAGAGCAGAGAGAGAGAGAGTTGTGAAGAAACCTCCATGTACAGTTATTGAATTAATAGGAAGAGATTTGATTCAATTCCATGGACGTGTTTGATCTCTGTGTGTTGTTGATACTATGCTTGTGCATGTTTGCTTCTTTTTATGCTTATCTGTTATATGCTGCTTATGTGATTGCATATCAGGTTAGAAACCTGAGAGAATGAGTTCCAATTGTTTCTCTGCTTAGGCCAGGAGATTCCTGCATCGAGTGCAGTTGAATACCTCCGCATAGAGTGCGTTGAGGGGCTAAGTAGTCAAACCTTTGTTCTCTTTTGCCCAGAGTTGGGTTGCGTATTCGAGCCGTGAAGGTGGGTGCAGGTCGAATTTGAGATCTCAGTAGCAAGGCTGAGAAGGGAAAGGTCGAGCGGTTGCATGCGTGAGCGCGCAAACGGGCCAGAAGGATTCATCACTTTGGAGGTGATTGAAGACCAAGCACAGGGAGCGTGTTCGAAGAACGCTTGAAGGAGTTCGAGTTAGTAAAAGCCCAGGAGGGATAGTCCCCTTGATTCATTGTGGGTTCGACCTCAGTGGAAATCGCACAGGACGAAGGTGGCGGAGCAGAGGTCTCTTCATAGAGGAAGAGAATCGACGATTTGAATCGTCGTGCATGCTCGCGAAGTCACGTGGATCGTCAGATCCGGGAGAAGGAGCGAGGAGATTAATCTCGAGTGCAGGCAGGGTCATTGGCCATCGGGTATCGGCGAACCAGGGTTGGAGAGCGCAAGGATCGCATGCACGTCAAAATCGCGAAGTGCGATCCCCCGATTTGATCTAAGCCGTCGATCGTTGGAGGGACAGATGGCATAAATCCGAAACATCGGAGTTTCGGCATTCGGGGTTTCCAACGGCAGGGAATTTGGTATCGTGGATCCGCGATCCTCGAAGTCCTGAAGACTAACGTGGCAGCGTGGGACCGGAGGCATAGTGGAGTCCAGGTGGCGCGTTCGCGAGGAATCGGGGTTACGGCACTCGGAGGTTCGTGTTACATGAGGTACGCGACGACACAACCGTCGATTTCCCGATAAGAAAATCCCCGATAGAACGGGAGCGTTGACCGTTGACATCGTGGATCGGGGTTCGGGTTTTCATATTGCACGAGAGGTACACGCAAGGTTCGCGAGTCCGCGAAACCCGATTTCCCGAGTTCCGAAAGGGAAGATAGCCGAGAAGACTGTGGGTAAAGAACTCCCGAGGGAGTTGGAAGAGCTTGGACTCTTCGGGCCGAGAGTTTGTGAAGGTCCTGGTGGGAGCGACCGTGCTCGCTGAGGGCAGGTTGTCGTCATACGTCTCCAAATTGGGCAGTACAACCTGAAATCTCATATGTTTTCTATAGACATGGGTGGTTTTGATATTGTGCTTGGTGCCGAATGGTTATGCACTCTTGGTCCCATCCCTATGGATTTTAAGGAATTAACCATGCAATTCCAGCAGGCAAGCCAATAGTATAAGTTACAAGGAATCATAGTTGGTTCCCCTAAGATCATCAATTCCCATCGAATGGAAAAGCTCCTCAAAAAAGGTCATTACGACATCCTTTCCCAAATCCATGTTATTAGATCCATTGAGACACCTTCGGCACATCCTGACCTCCAATGTATCCTCTCCAAATACCAAGCTATTTTTTCCAACCCCCAGGGACTTCCTCCTTCTCGTGGTGTTCATGATCATTCCATTCCTCACATCCCAGACATTCTTCCGCCAAATGTTTTCCCTTATCATCATCCATTTTCCTAAAAGAATGAAATTGAGAAAATTGTTCAAGAATTACTTTCTACAGGTGTTATTCTCCCTAGTACCAGCCCCTATTCCTCTCTGGTGGTCATGGTACTCAAGAAAGAAGGTACTTGGCACATGTGTCCAGACTTTTACACCCTCAATAAGCTCACCATCAAATATAAATTTCCCATTCATGTCATTGATGATCTCTTAGAAGAATTGAGTGGTGCCCAGTACTTTACTAAACTTGATCTCTGGTTCGAATACCACCAGATCCGCATGAAAGAAGAAGACATTCCCAAAACTTATTTTCGCACTCATGAGGGTCACTATGAGTTCTTGGTCACGCCCTTTGTCCTTTGTAATGCCCCATCAAATTTCCAAAGTATCATGAATCATGTCTTCCAGCCTTTTCTCCGTCATTTTGTCTTATTTTTCTTTGGTGATATTCTCATCTATAGTAAAACCTGGACAAACCATCTTACTGATGTGGATAAAGTTCTTCATATACTCTCTAAGCAACAAATTTTCCTCAAACAATATAAATGTTCCTTTGGAGCATTAGAAGTCAAGTACTTGGGTCATGTTGTTGGCAAGGCAAGTGTCAAGGTGGATCCTAAGAAGATTGAAGCTATGCAGGATTGGCCTCACCCCAAGACTCTCAAAACCTTGCGTTGTTTTCTAGGTTTGACAAGATATTATCGCAAGTTTGTTAAGAATTATGGCAATATTGCAACACCTCTCACTGCTCTTCTTAAAAATAATTCTTTCATTTGGACTCCAACAGTTGATCGGGCCTTTCAAGCCTTGAAGGAGGCCATGTGTACCAATCTTGTCCTAATGCTTCCTAACTTCAAAAAGACCTTTTTCCTAGAATGTGATGCTTTTGGGAGAGGAATTGGAGCAGTCCTTATGCAAGATGGTTGGCCTTTGGCATTTACTATCAAAAAACTATCAGAGCGACATTTGGGACAATCAATGTATGAAAAGGAAATGTTCGTTATTATGCATGCAGTATATCTATGGCGCCCTTATCTATGAGGGAAATGTTTCCATATTAAGATAGATCATCAAAGCCTCAAGTAATTTTTGGAGCAATGTCCTTCCTCCCCAGAGCAACAAAAATGGGTAACTAAATTACTTGGATATGATTATGAGATAATATACAAGAAAGGAAAAGACAATGTGGTTGTTGATGCACTTTCCTGAAAATATGAAGATGAAGGGTCTCTTTTTTACCTCTCCTTCATTGTACTAGAGTAGCTCCAAGGGGTTCGCCGCGAATGGCTACAAGATCCCAAAATTTTGTGTTTGATCCAACAATTGAAATTCAATGCTCCAATTTCCCTAGGGAAATCTTGGCACAATGATGAGCTTCACTACAAAGGTCATATGTATTTAAGTAAAAAGTCACAACTTAAATACGCAATACTTTATAAGCTTCATGCTACACCCTCAGTTGGGCACTCAAGGTTTACCAAAACCTATGAATGGGTCAAACGCTCTTTTTTGGGGGGACGGTATGAAACAGGATGTTCACACTTTTGTGGCAGAATGTGATGTGTGTCAACGCAACAAAGGATAAACAGTCAAAGAACCTGGCACACTCCAACCACTTCTAATTCATTTTTCTACTTGGAGGGATATCTCTATGGATTTCATTGTTGGCTTACCTAAATCGGGAAATAAGTCTGTCATCATGGTGGTAGTTGATCGACTTTCCAAGTATGCTCATTTATGTGCTCTTCAACACCCATTTATCACCTCCACGGTGGCTCACATTTTCATGGATCATGTCTTCAAGCTTCATGGCATGCCTCATTCTATTGTTTCTGATATAGATCCCACTTTCACCAGAAATGTTTAGCAAGAACTGTTCAGGCTATAGGGTGTTAGAATATAGAAGATTGTGTGCTTGTTTTACCATTGAAAATACCCTCGTCACCCAACCATAGGCCGAAGCCACCCTCTGAGCACCTTAACCATGACTAAGAATTACTTCGGAAGCAAACCTTAGGCTAGATAGCCAAACAAGTTGTACCGCATCTTCCTCCAAGGATAGCGCACCAACAATAGCTGATCATATAATCCAAACCCTAGCCAATAGATAGTCCAAGCCAAAACTGAAACTGGTTGTTGCAGTAGCTACACCTACAACTCTCCTCCACATGTGCGCACCAAACTGGGAACTGCAGTGCACACCCGTTTCTGCTCTGCAATTCTGAGATGTGTCAAATGAGAAGTGGTGTCCTGTATTTATAGTGGTTCTGTTAGATTTGTTGGGTTCGAATTCTCCTTCTGGGTACATGTCTGTTCAGTATATTATTATTATTTCTGGCCGATTTCTTCTCTTGGAGGCTAATAACCTAATATAAATTTTCTTCTTGAGCCGACAAGACTTCTAGGGTTATTAGCCAACTCATTAGGGTTTATCTTGCTTCTTCGAGTCTCCTATTCTTGTCAGTTTTATACGTGGAGGTAAATACCTCACGTAGATACCATAATATTAACACTCCCTCCTAGCTAGGGAGGTATTACAGGTAAGGGTCTTAAGCACAAAAATGTACCATTTACCCGGTAGCATCAACATAGTTGTTTAGACTATCTCATGACTAGATCATGAGCATCACCATCACCATCAGTTGCATCATCTCTCAAAACCATACTTCATCTGAGTAATTATACATGATGTTGGATAAGTCACTCATACCATAAAGTGACACAAGAGTCATTCTTATAATGTTCTGAACCATTTTCCGTCTGGAAAATCTATGTTCATCATTCGTCTGGATGATGATTATCTCCAATAAACTGTCGATAGTCTTCAAGGCAATTAGAACAAAAATAGAACACAATTGTGTCTATACATAGTAGTATATATCTACAGCCCAGTGGTACACTACCACACCAACTAACACACAATTACTTGATCAGTAATGAACAGTGGAACATATCCACCATAGTAGTCTTCATCTACTGTCATACAGTCTTCATAACAAACATCTGATAGCAACCTGCATAGAAACAATGTTATGATATAAATTGAATTATCTGGGCCAATCTTTCACTCACATCTGTGAGCTCTAAAAGAATATCTGCCTCACGAACAGTGAAACATATCCACCATAGTAGTCTACATCTATTGTCATACAATATTCATAACAAACATCTGATAGCAACCTGCACATAAACAATGTTATGATATAAACTGAATCATCTGGGCCAATCTTTCACTCACATCTGTGAGCTCTGAAAGAATATCTGCCTCAAAGTAGAGTAATGGGATATCTGGACTATTCTTCTCAAGCAAGGAAGAATAATTGTCCTTTCTTCTGAAACTGGACCATTCCCCACCCTGGGCCATTCTTCCTACACTAATCAAAGTGCACCCTAGAGAGAATGTATAACCCTAAGGAATGTTGAGCCTGGACCATTCCCCACCCTGGGCCATTCCTCCTACACTAATCAAAGTGAACCCTGGAGAGAATGTATAAACCCTAAGGAATGTTTGTCCCTGATTGCTGAGCCTGGACCATTCCCCACCCTAGGCCATTCCTCCTACACTAATCAAAGTGCACCCTAGAGAGAATGTATAAACCCCAAGGAATTATTGTCATGACCATTTCCTCTGTTAACCACAAGAGGAAAAGACTATCCTGCATCAACCTCCAAAACGAACCATTCCTTACGTTAACCACAATGAGAAATCGTTGTCCGGCGAGGCGGGCCAATCTTCTTGAGTAACCCTCAAGAAGATAGACTTCCCTAGACCGCTCCCCATGTTAACCACAATGGGAAGTCATTGTCTATGATACATCGGCAATCATACTACTTCCCATGTTAACCACAATGGGAAGTGACTATTCGTCAGAGATCTCAATCCACTTTCCGAACAGGAAAGCATCTGTCCAAGATGGACTATTTTTCAATGAATGTCTTCAATAATATTTTCAAAGCTCCCTCCTAACTTGGAGAGTCATTTCTTCCTTTTTCAATAAGAAGGAAGTTGTTTTCACGAGCTTCAGCTTGAGTACGCAAACTCTTTCATCTTGGATAGAAGCTTTACCAAAATGTCTGCTTATTTGCTCATTTGTGGAGATATGTATTGGAGAAATCATTTTCTCCTTTCTGGACTTCATCATGGATAATGTAATGCTTGATTTCAAATGTACTTTAGTCTGGAACATTGTGAAGGCTTCATGTAGA
>JZKD02S1939322.1:309993-339687 GCA_000966675.3 Picea glauca
TACTGAGTAGTCATCTTGATGTTATAGGAAATCTTCACCATGCTTCTGTTGTGCACTGGAGGTTCTCCACCAAGTTATCTTCTTTTATCTGCATATAAGAGTCTCTTTCTGGTATGCCTCTGAGTTCTTGAGATTTCTCTTCATACGCTCTTTATTCAATTTCTCTGGAGAACATTCTTTGCATTCATCTGATGTAGAATTCTGACTCATGGATGTTGCGGATGATATAATGACTTATGTAGAGATAAGTCTGGTTTACTGGAACAAGTAATCATCATATTCTTCTCCCTCCATCTAGGAGAACCTCTAGTTCTGGGTCTCGCAATGCTTTCATTCATAAGTATTCCATACATTGTTCTTTATCACGACTTTCAGTTCTTCTGCTTGATTGCTTTTAGTGAGTTCATATCAGGCTGGTAATCTTGTGATTCTTAATACAGTGACTAGTTGTTCTGATTTTTCTTTCTTTCTTGGAATCTTCATGTTCTTCTTCATGTTTTTCTTTAGCTCTTGGGTCCATGGAGTTTCTTATAGATTCCATTCCCTAGAGATTCCACTTCTTCCTTTTATCATAGGATCATGGATCTGGATGGACAACCAAGAATACTTTAAGTCTTCTCTTCGAAGAAGTCTTCTTCTGTTGTTGAACTGAACACGTAGTGTCTTTCATGGTTGCTACCATGGATATATATACTTCATCATCTTCAATGGATCATAGGATTAGCTCCCTCCTAACCTTTGCTTCATGTAAGAGTGCATATAGTCAGCTCCCTCCGTCTAACAGATTCCACACTTCCATCTGCATCCTTATTGTCTTTTGCAATATATAATCGGCTCTCTTGTCTAACAAAGTCCACGCTTCTGTCTTGTTGTCTTCTACAAAATGTCATAATTCTTTTTCCAATTTCCTCTCGATTTGTTGACTTCTTTCTGTCTTTGCTTCTTCTAAGTTTCTTCATGATTGATTCAACTTATCTTGTAATAGCTTCTTTTATTTCATCCTTTCATGTGTATTATCTAATGATATCCATTTTCATCTTGTTTGTTTTTCCAGAGATATAGTTCTTCTTGGAACACATTATCTTCCAAGAGATATATATACAAGATATGTACAGAGACGATGCAAACAAGATATGTACAAGAAATAAGAAGAGTGTTTTTACCCTTTAGAAGAAGAAGTCTCTTCCATCCTGCTTAGCCTTCTTTGTAGGTTCCTTTTCTTCGGCAATCGATGCTTCGTGTTTCTCCTTCCTTTTCTTTAGGTCAGGACAATGATTCTTGTAGTGACCATACTTTCGACAGTTGAAGCATTGCACTTCCGAAATGTCTTTTTCCTGATTTGGCTTCCTCCTTGAACCAAACTTCCTTTTGTTCCTGAAGTTCTTGAATCTTGTTGTGAAATCTTGATCATCGTACTTCTTTTGGGGTTTCTCTTTTGCATTGATCCTTGATTCTTCTTGAGCACAGCAAGTCCAAAGTTCTTCAAATGTTGGATACTCCTTCCTTGTGTTCATGCTTGCGGCAAATGCATCCCACATCTTGGGAAGACCATTGATTACTATGTTCACCAATTCCTTCTCTGAAGTGATATCTTCAATAGCTTGTAGTTGATCTCTTAACTGGGAGATCCTTACAAAGTATGATGTTATGTTGTCATCATCATTCATCTTCATGTCACGGAGCTCATTCTTTAGACTCATAACTTGTGCAATGTTTATGACTGAAAAGAGATTTGTTAGGGCATCGTACATCTTCTTCAATGAGTCAAGATGGGAGATGTAGGGTATCAAGTGGTCTTTTATAGAATCCACTATGATACTCATGGCATTGATATCAACATCTTTGAACTTCTCCATAGCTGCAACGTTTTGTGGTTCCTTCTCTTTTCCTTCTTCAAACTCTGGCTTCACGATCTTTCCTTTCACAATATCCAGCACTTTATTCTTGGCAAGGATGAGGTCATCCCTTGTCTTCTATGCTCTGAATTTAGAGGCTCAATATAATTTATTCTTTGACTTCATAGAGTTAGTCATGGCTTGCTTGACTTGGTCAAACCCTAGATTTGACCAGAAATTCAAACTTCATGTCTTGGCTTGTTGAGAGTGTCAGGAGATGCACTAGGCTAGAGCGCATTGATCTATCCGGAGTTTAGGTCAATCCATTCACTTAAGGTTCCTCAACAAGAGGTTTAGGGTTTTTGTAACTGCTTTTTCTAGTAACCCTAGCGACAGTGTCTTGGAAACTGCTTCTGCTAGTAGCCCTAGCGGTAGTTCCTCAACGAGCTCAATATCCTAGCGGCTATGTTTCCTTCTAGAATTTAGAATGAATGAAGGAGGTGTGGGCCCATAACCTGTTAGAATATAGAATATTGTGTGCTCGTTTTACCATTGACGATACCCTCATCACCCAACCATAGGTCGAAGCCACCCTCCGAGCACCTTAACCATGACTAAGAATTACTCCGGAAGCAAACCCTAGGCTAGATAGCCAAACAAGGTGTAGTGCATCTTCCTCCAAGGATAGCGCACCAACAATAGCTGATCAGATAGTCCAAACCCTAGCCAAGAAATAGTCCAAGCCAAAACTAAAACTAGTTGTTGCAGCAGTTGCACCTACAGCAGTTGCACCTGCAGCTCTCCTCCACACGTGCGCACCAAACTGGGAACTGCAGTGTGCACTAGTTGTTTCTCTACAATTCTGAGATGTGTCAAATGAGAACTGGCGTCCTGTATTTATAGTGGTTCTGTCAGGTTTTTTGGGGCCGACTTCTCCTTCTGGGTACATGTTTGTTCAGTATATTATTATTATTTCTAGCCGACTTCTTCTCTTGGAGGCTAATAACCTAATATAAATTTTATTCTTGAGTTGACAAGACTTTTAGGGTTATTATCCAACTCATTAGGGTTTCTCTTGCTTCCTGGAGTCTCCTAT
The DNA here is from genome assembly GCA_000966675.3 of Picea glauca. NCBI lineage: Eukaryota > Viridiplantae > Streptophyta > Pinopsida > Pinales > Pinaceae > Picea > Picea glauca. Next base: position 312,925 of record JZKD02S1939322.1, read on the forward strand.
TCTTTTCAGGTTTACACGTGGAGGTAAATACCACCCGCAGCTACCATAATATTAACACAAGGCATCTGGTTTCATCTCAACACCACCTATCATCCCCAAACTAATGGCCAAGCTGAAATTGTCAACAAATGTTTGGAAACACATTTGAGGTGTCTTCCATCTGAAAGGGAGAATTAGTGGGCTCAATGGTTACCTTTAGTTGAATGGTGGCACAACACTTCTTACCATACAGTTATTTGCATGACTCCTTTTGAAGCAGTATATGGACAGAATCCACATTCAATTATTTCCTACATGCCCGATGTCTCGAAGGTCCAGGTAGTTGACCAAACTCTTACAATTTGAGAGACTATTCTACGTACCTTCAAAGAGAATTTGGTCATGGATCAGAATAACATGAAGCAACAAGAAAATCAAGGTTACTTTGAATGACAATTTGTTGGAGGGAACTATATGTTTCTTCGACTACAACCTTATAAGTAGACTTCACTCAAGGTCGTCCATTGTCAAAAACTGGGGCCCAAATTTTATGGCCCCTATACAGTTCTCAAGCGCATGGGACAAGTGTTCTATCAGTTAGCCTTACCCAGTCATTCTAAGATCCATCTTGTTTTTCATGTCTTTTTCTTGAAGAAGTTGATTGGAACTAAGTGCCAAAATCAAACCAGTATTCCTGAGTTGGATGAAGAAGTCTCCATCTGGTTGCACCCACAAGTAATATTGGACCAACGTGAGTGTCGTCTCCATCAATGCATCATCAAGGAAGTGTTATTTTAGTGGAAAGATACAACTCCAGTCGATACCACCTGGGAGCCAGATACCATTTTGCAACAATTTCCTCATATCAAGCCTTGAGGACGAGACTAGTTTTAAAGGGGAAGGCATGTTAGGGACCTAACCTCCCTAACCCCTTATGTTAGGGACCTAACCTCCCTAGTATTTCATGATTTTCATTTTTAAATATGGTTCTTTGAAATTGTAAATGTTCTGTAAATAATTAATATTTAAAGAAAAAAAAAAAAAAACAGTTAACAAGCTAAATCTATTATGTAACACCCCATATTTTCACCTTACAATTAGAACTTTGATTTTACTCATATTGGTAATTCATTTCTTAGTAACTATTTGGTCTTATTTAGAAAAATATAGAGATTAGAGATGTGTATATTTGGACCTATTTATGAGTTGCATAATTCTATTTTTATTATTATATGTCCATAATGATGATAGTTATGAGAGTTGTTCAAACATGCAAATTTAAATGTGAAATTTTGGTACATGGATACCAGTTCAAGTTATGTTTTGAATGCATAACAGATGCAAGGAATGATAAAAATAAATATACATTTCTTAATTGAATGTCAATACATATATGGATTCTTATATGAAATTGTGTTGTATATGCATGGATATAAGTTATTGGTGAACTAACCTACGGGTTGATGAGTTATGTGATATCCAAATCGTTGTAGTGTTGAGGTAGCTTGGATGTTGTAGACATCAAGAAGATAGCGTACACTATAATTTTCACTTATTATTTAATTTATGGTTCAAAAATATTCTATGATCTATAGTAAGTGTGTTTTTGACAAGATGTACATCTTTCCCAGAGTGATTGTTTGATGATGTGACTCTAAGAACAATAGTTGCACATTATGGCTCAATATATGGTATTGATCATAATTCAATCAAGAAGGGTGGAGGTATTTCCAACAGAGTATTATACTGACCCTAGATGTATCAGGAGGGATGGAGGTATTTCCCACCAATTATCCTCTGAAACTTAGAGTCATGGGAGGCTTGTGCAAATCAATGGTCCCCTAGAAGTGTGAGGGAAACTACTAGTTTCTAGTTGGGGAAGATTGGTCAATATAGATGACACTTCATCTTATAGCTTCTATCTGAGTTAGGTAAAAATAGTTAATGCTCCAGCTTAGTCTAGTAGAGGAAAGGATATGATGTGGACAATGGAAGTAGGGTAGGGAGGAAGGATGTTCCGGTGTTAGTTGAGAATATTGATTGGGGATTAGATGTGCAATTGTTTTTTACTCACTTGGTTGTTACCGTGTTTAAATTCCTCTATTGATTATCTTTTGATATTTTAAGTAATCAATTATTGATGAATTATTGTAAATTTTTTCTTTACGATTATTAAATATTGCATTTACTTGATCTGTTGTCTTGCATTCCTTGGTGTGATCATACAGGAACTATGCACTAGGGAAAATGGTTGTTTATCGTTAGTACATGTGTAAGTTATGTGTCATCTATCTATGCACGCATACCCTATCCATGTACACTAGTACAATTAATTAATGTATTAGTTATTAAACTAGATTATTAATTATCTAATTGAATGGTTAAATTACTATGTAACTTATATTGTATAAAAAAAATATCTAGTAGTATAAAATACCTTCTTTGACTTTGATTGATGATTGGTATGATAAATTAAATGAGTATAGTGGGTTGTCGTGTACATTTTTGGGCAATTTTCAAGTTGCATTTATAAGTTATCATGAGAAGAAAAACTTTGCATTTTATTTATTGTTATTTTATGTAAGTCATTTATGTTTTAGTTTTATTTTAACTTTTCCCAAAAATATATATGAGGGATGTTGATGGATAATAATGAGGGTGGTTGAGGAGACTTGGGGAAGGGGGTATGAAAGCTTGATAAATAAGGAGAAGTGGTGAAGAAGGGGGAGGAGAAGGTTGAGAGATTGGATTATTCTTGGAAGAAATATCTCTTGTGACAATCTTTGTTAAAACATATGTGCATTGTTTTTCTTGGAGTCACGAGCACAGAGGGCTAAGAGATTGGAAGGTTTCTTGGAGCTAGGAAGTCATCTAGGCTCTTAGTTGGCTAGGAGGATAATTCCATTGTTCCACTATGGGAAAGTGGGAAAATAAGGAATTCTTGGAAGCATATTCAACTAGACTACATCACAACTGATCAACTTCAACAAACCAAGGAGGAGGTAGTTTCTTAACATGTATTTGTTATGTTTCTTCTATTCCATTGATATTCCATTTAAAGAGTAAAATTGTGTTACACAAATTATTTTAATGTATGTGTGTATCAGTTAGCATAATTTTATTTCGTATCATCCCATGGAGTGGTGATACATTTGGTATTAGAGTTTGGTTTCAAAACTTAGACCTAGGGCCTACTCACCCTACAACTCATAAACAACCCATAATTTAATTTGCAACACTTTAGAGGACCATCTCCATAAAAGCATAACCCTATATTGAAATAGAGAACAACAATTATACTACAAGCCAGAGAATAATTTATTTATGATAAACATGTTACATTCAGAATTTATCAAACACCCAACCAAGTAATATTAATAGATAAAGAATTTATTACTCCTTAAAGAAAATTAAGAACCAGTAGAATTTTCCATAAAATGTATATGAAGTAATAAATAAAAATGTATATGAAGCAATAAACCATCTCGCTTTCCTTTCTTCGTGTTGCTCTGAAGCCCTCTATCTAATTATCTTAATTTTGTTTTTTTTCATTTGCAACTTTCTTCCTACTAAGATGACAATTTCTTCTAGTTTTTTACTATGTTGTTGTTTGGAAACTTTAATCTTAAATCAATTCAATTTATGATTATCCTTGTCCATTTTCCTCAAAGGATTTAAAACCATTGACTGATATGTATTGATGTCATATTTCAATCTTTCTTTCCCTTTAGAATTCCTATTGAAATTTTCCAAATCCTCTTTCGTTATATAGTACACACTTCCCACCCAAATCAAATAATATGTGATATCTCTCTCATGCATCTTTGTCCCTCCCTTCCTCTACGAAATGTTGGTGTAGTTTCTATGCCTCTAAATATTCCATTGACAAATTCTCAAATATAAGCAAAGTCATTCCTCGATGTCCTTAAGGCCCATATGTATGCATTTCCTTCATTTCCTTGTAGCCTATAAAATATTCAAGAAATTATTTGTTTCCCATTCCAATCCACTTGAAATGTAAATCTCATATTATAAAAATGTCATTTACAAAAATGGCCAAAGATTGATAAATCTCAGTACACAAAAAAATACAACTACTCACATTTGTTCCCCTTGTCTGGAAACTGGGAGTGTAAAATGGAGTTTTGAAATATAACAACTTTCGACTCCCATGACAGAGTAACTAAAACTTGCACAAATTATCATTCTGAAATAAAACTTTGTTTTTAAACATTTTGCACAATTTTAAATAACATGAGACTAAGTAATCCTAACCTATTTCTAAATAAACTAGGGCCGAGAAGAAATAATGCAAAATTAACGAAATATTTTGATGGATAAAAAAATGAAATATTCTAATGGATAAAATATCCGACGTCTTGTCTAATATGAGAGAGAATCCTAACAAGATCCTCATTCCTCAAAAACTCATTATCGCATGTGACTAGAAACCGGATCTTATATTGACTTGAGGTACGAAGCCACCATAAAGAATCAAAAATCAGATTTATTATAAATATTAATTATATGTGAGATTGAAATTTGTTTTCACCTCTTCAAACAGTAAAGATATTGCTTAGATTCAAATTGAAAAAACGAAAGATTATTTGGCACATGTGATGTGAGATTTTCATTATGAATAAGAAAAATCATGCAATTGCTTATAGACTATTTTAAAGTTATTCTCCCTTACAACTTTGCAGATCTTACATATGGTTTCAACTACCTTCGATTCTTTTTAAAATCCGATAACTACAAGGTTGGAGATTGGAGATGGCTAATTACAAAATTTGAAAAAAGAATTAGGCATTGGTGCAATCGTTGGCTCTCCCTGGGTGGTCGATATGTTCTTATAAAATCTATCCTTGAGAGCCAGTATGTGTATTGGATGGCCTTGGAAAATATGTTGGCCTTTATTCTCAATCGGATCAGACAACTGGTCTTCTCTTTCTTCTAGTCGGACTTTAGAGAAAAGAAGCATTATAATCTCAGCAATTGGGAGTCTATTGAAAAACCAAAACGTTTTGGTGGATGGGGGTTAAAGAACATACAACTCTTCAATGGGGTGTTATTGGAAAATACTCTGTGGATAGTTCTGATGAAGGATGGAATTTTCAATCATGTTATCAAAGATAAGTATCTCCCCTTCTGCTCGGTTTCTACCAGGCTTAGATCGGCTACAAAAAAATGACTCGAGCTTCTCAGACCTGGAGGAACCTTCTAAAGTCCTTACAACTTTTATTACATTGGTTAAGTTGGAGTCCTGGCTCTAGACTTTCGATCCTATTAGGAAAGGATCAGATTCTAGGTATGGGAAAAGTTTCCTTTCTTTCAAAAGATCTTTTAGCCACTCTAAATCAAAGAAATTTACACTATCTTTTTCAAGCTAGTAGAACCATCCAGCCATGAACGATATGCTCTACATGGCTAGGTAGTGATGGGATAGGTATTACAGGAGTTCAAGCTTCTGAATGGGAATTATATCATAGGTCCTTGATGGGGTCTAGTGTTCAAATTATCGACAGACCGGATGAGATGAAATGGATAGGAGGAGAGAATTCGGGCATTCTATTTGAAAAAAATGTTTATTCTGCATTAGCTACAAAACGTTTGCAACACCCTATAGGTGGTTGGAGAAAGAAACTGTGGACTTGGTATTGTGCCCTCAAAATAAAACTCTTCACTTGGCTAACTGTGGAAAATAAAATACTTATGTGGGACAATATTCAACGCAAAGGATGGGCTAGGCCAAACTTCTGTCACATGTGCCTAAAGGAGAGGCAAATTGTACTTCACCTGATGGTAGATTGTGCCTTTACTAAAAAAGTATGGGATAGGGTTAAGATATCCATTTCTATTACTTCTTTCTGGGAGGGTTCCACAGTGTTATACTGCTATGATAGATGGAATAAATAGAACTCTACGTCTCCCTCTTTGCCCACCACTATCAGTTGGTATGCTTGGTTGGAGAAAAACAAGGTCCTTTTCGAAAATGGAAGCCATTCTATGAAAGCATCTATAGATATCTTGGAGGATTTGGCAGTCACACTGAAAAAATGAAAGCAAAAGTGATCAGATCTTTAAATTCAATCCCAAAGGATGCCATGAAAACAGGATGGTTCGATGGTGCATCCCAATCAAATGGAAAAAAAATGGCGTTGGAGGGGTGCTAAGGATAAATGAGCATTTGGAAATAAACTAGACATTCAATTGTGGATCAGGAACAAATAAAAGGGCAGAAATGTTGGGTGTATGGGAAACCTTAAATCTGGCTTCTCGGTTGCACATCTTGGAATTACAAGTTTTCATAGACTCGGAAATTGTCATAAACTGGCTAAACAACAAAGGAATTTTGAATGTTATTTCTATGGATTGTTGTAAGGAAATAATAAGAGACATTAGAAAATCTTTCAGCGTAATCTATTTTTCACATATCTATAGAGAAAGCAATAAGGAGGTAGATCGCTTATCCAAGCAGGTGCTTCTAAAGTAAGAAGGGAAAAATGCCTACAACCATTGGGTAGATGGAAATGAGGGTCCCACCTTGAATGTAAGTCTCTTCTAGTTTCCATTGGGGAAATATTTTGTATTTATTTTTTCTCTGCTCCTTCAGTAGTCTCAGCTGATGTTTCTCGACAGATTTTTTGGGGTATGGGCTTTTTGTGGTGACAATTTTTTCTAGTTCTAGGGCTTAATGCCTCTTCCGATACAGCCTATGTGTTGGTCTCTATATTCTTATCTTTGTATCCTTTGGGATGTAATTTTATGTTTTGATAACAGTTATATATAAATACAACGAGAAATTTTCTGCTAGAAAAAGAAAAATTATGCAAGCATTTAAGTTTATAAGTCTATTTTATTCATTTAATATCAAAATTAATCATATATATATATATATATATATATATATATATATGAGAGAGAAATGGTGATAAAGGGTATGTCATTTAATGTTATTTTAATAATATAATGAGATAGTGAGTAGTAACAAGAAAGTGGATAGCAAATAGTGTGATAAGGATATATGATGGTATAGAAATAATGTATGGTAGTGAATTATATCATGGCAAAGGTGGTATACAATGTGGACATTGAAGGAAGTACGATATAGAACAAGGGTTGCATGGAAGCTTATTCCCTGCCAAAGTAAGTTTGAAAATTAATAAAAATAGAGATTTAAAGTAGAACTGACTTATTTTTATGGTTGGGGCCTGGACCTCGCTACTCGCAAAGTAGGTTTGGAAATCAATAACAATAATGATTTAAAAATTTATTAACTCTTTGAATATGGGTGTTCAACCCTGTCATCAACTATCAAAACAGTCATTGAACCATCTAAAAAATGTTTTCAAGCCACTTTACCTTCCTACAGAAACTCGTTAACTAGGTCTGACCAATCAATCGAACCATAGTGTGGGAGTTCCAACTTCTTGACATGCCTTGCCCAAGTTGCGTGAAACATAAATGTGGTGGGAAATGAAACATAAATTGATGTAGTTGTGTGAACTACCACCTCACTAAAACATGGCATTGAAACAATAATAAATATGAATTGAACTATCTTCATTGGCTTACTCATTATCAAATGAAATAAGTCTTCAAATCTAACTTGACTATGTGAATTTTGTCACTCCTTTATTAAGTCTTTCATCTATACACATTGATGAGCGATAATGAGGAGCTACCCCAGTAGTTCCTTTCCACCCGAACCAACAATATCCTTATCTACATCCTCTACACAATTTTTAAAAAAAGTGAAGATCCTATGATCAACTGGACTGGCCAAATGCATGCAGTAATTCCAAATGAAAATTCCTCTAAATTTATTTAAAAATGTTTTTGTCAAATTCAATGAGTAAAACTTAACAAATATTTTCTATGTGGAAATTGCATGATTTATTGGCAAATTAAATAACTAAAGGAGTAAGGAAATATTTTACTCTGTGTATTTATCGTAAACAATTGTTAGGTTTGTAAATTTTCTTTCTAATTTTTGTAATTTATTGGTATTTTGACTAATGAAAGTTAAAAATAATTCTTGAAAGTAACAAACTCTAACTCTAAAGAAATCTTTAACTCATCAAATTTTCCTTATAATTTACTCATAATTCCATCAATAAAAATTAAAGAATACTTACATTTATTGTAAAAGATTATTAAGTTTGCACAATTTCATTCGAGTTTAAAGAAATCTTTATTTTCTAAATTGGAAATTATTTACGGGATGAAATTAGAGGAATTTGTTGGGTGCAAGTTTAATATTATGCATTCAACATATCATTTTAAAGAAAAATTGTGGACAAACCCTGGCTGTAACTTTCCCGTATTTATTCCTAGTTCATTTAGAAATTTCATCAAAAATTTTGCAAGTGTTTACCCAAATCTTCATTTGAAAATTTTGATAAACATTTTGCATAGATACGTTTAACTTCCACTTAGTAATTTTATCAAAAAAATTGCAAACATAAACTTAGCATCTCATCTAAATATTTTGTCAAACATATTACAAGCATTGTTTCACCTTTTCATGCACAACATTTGACAAACAGTCTGCAAGAATTATTCAAATTTCAGATTTTTAAGTTTCAATTGTCTTTAAAATTTAAATAGATGTTAAAGAGAGAATTTATTTCCTCACTGTACATAGCTTGGGATGTTGTAATTTGTCTCCTCGTGGCTTGGACTTGCTTTTGGCATGGTTGTCTCATTAACACTCAGTCTACAACAAATATCTGCACAAGATATGGTGTTTCTCTTCTCTACGTCTGAGGTTATCTTCACTTTTCTACAAAGTCTAATGGAGATCTAGAATATTATAAAAAATAAAAATAAAACAGACACAACACACAAGGTCTATTTCGCAATATATTTTAAAGTTTTATAACAAAACTATTTGCATTTTCCTATACAAATTGTCTCCACCGAACTACAACAATGGAATATCAATCTGTAGACTGAATTACTACCTTGTTGGATTATCTCCAAGTCAGCATCGTCCACACTTTCCCCCCAGATTGTTTGTAAAACTGCTTGTGTTTAAGCAAAATTTATATCCTGGGATCATAAATTATGGCTTTAACATTGATCTGGACAAAAACCACCTATTTAATGTATAGCCAATTAGTTTCTCTACAACTAATCAGAGGGTTCTAAGTATATTGGATACTATCCAAAACCCATTTGAAACCAAGTCTGATATGTTCCTCTAGGTTGGTATATCTAGACTTCCAATATTTGATACATATGCCAAGGGGGAAATGCATTTGCCAGCATTTTTTTGGAAGTCTTGAGTTCACTGGAAGCAAACCCATATTCAAAAATGTATTTGTCAACATGGATAAAACTTAAAAGCATTTCACGAAAGTCTTGAGTTCTCTAGAAGGAAACCCATGCTCGAACCTCAAAGAGTAGATGTATTAGGTGATAATACCAAGAAATAAGAGATGTATTAGGTGATAATACCAAGAAAAAAATTTATGTACCATATTAAAGAGCCCTAGGTTCATAGCTCCCAATAAAAAACAATATGCATCATGTAGCTTTATGACCTAGGATTAGATGGGTTTGAATAATGTGCATATTCAATTACACCTAACACCAAGCAGTCAATGGATTCTCCCACCCAATTAAAAAATTGTTTCTATGGATGCAATAACTGTAGCTCTAGAGAATTATGGTAATAGATACAAAAGTACATAAATTTTTCATAGAGGCAATGCACAACCAACCTTTACAATAAAAGCTACAACACAAATTTACAAGTATGAAACTATCATAGCACAATTCAACATCCAATATCCATATGAATAAAATGCATATACACCATTATTCAACATAGAAGGGAAAAGCATAGTCACCCTAGCATTCGACATAAATCAAGAGCAGATGTGGCTATTCCCCAATAGTATAGTCTACCCACCATGAAAGATTGAATTGTAAATCAACTCGAGGCATGCAAATAAAAATATCTTACACTGCCCTGTATTGCATGAGTTCTTTGAATCCATTGTTAAGCCTTTAGATTCTCTATCCATATTTATTAGAAAGAAGCATTATACATGATAATATTCCATTCATCATTTTAGAAAGGAGTATTATATATGATAATCTTGGCTCAATGGACTTTCTTCTAAGGAAAGATTTCAACATATTTGTGTGGGACTCTAAGCATGTTGTCTCATACTTCTCCTAGAAATTAGTGTCTCTCAAATTGGAATTTGTTGATACAAGCAATCCACATAGTGGTTGATGTTTTCAGATGTTGGACGAAACTGTGTGTTGGATATGATGATTATGTGTTACATTCCATGATGGAATGGATGTTTCAAACGCGTGGAACAAAACCTCCATTCATTTCCAAATCGAGTTTGGACATGCCATATCAGTTGTTTTCTCTAGCATGCTTAATCATGTCATCTATGGAAACGAAGAAATCCAAAGATATTGTCTTCCTCCAATTAGCCCCAAAATGATATCTTCTTCTGCCAATCAGCCACAACAAAACCAAAGCTTAAGGTGGGTTTCATTCGGCATCTATGAGCCTCATGATGGTTGTGACATTGATCATGTAGTTGCCCACATGGCTAGAGTGGTTGATATGCTTGAGAAACAAAATTTTTTGAAATTATAAAATGAAAATTATTATCTATTGTTCTTATTTAAGCATCTGGGAAAGTTCCCTCCATGAAAGCTACTTACTTTGTTGATTAGTGAAGTTGGACCAACCCTCTTGGAATTTATGAACTATGCCCAAGTTTTCACGTCAATTATATCCACGGAATATCATGCCCAAGGCATGGCTTGCATGTTTATAAATAAACACATGTCTACAGCGAGGGGGAAAAAAAAGATGCGCACTTCATTATTAGTGACTCTATGGAACTATTTATTACTGAAAGATGGAGATGGAGAAAGGTTGCTATAACGAAACTACAATGTGCATTGGTGAACATATGTACAAGGTTCTATGACATTTGTACAATTGTGTGGTATAAGAAAGATGTGTAGGTACACTAATCAAAGAAGCCATGTAGGTACACTAATCAAAGAGAAAACACTTACCACTAACAATTATAGGGAACAGTACTGAAAATTACAGGGGGGATTACCGTTACTGACAATTACGGGGGTTGACGAGGACAAAGAGAAAGACGTATGAAGAAATATCAATGCAAGTTGTGGTGAGTATTAATGCACGTCGCCACCTGGAAATAAGACTTCAAATTTGAAGTCCAATATGATTTGAGAAAAAAAATTGATTTATTTTAATTCTAATAAAAAGTATTATCTATATTTCCCTTGATTGAACATTGGAAAACCAAAAAAAATGAAAGTCAAAGATGAAACTATTAATTAGTCAACGACTAACTCAACGCTATAGTCCCTAGGCCTTCGATAGGGACTAATAAGGTAGTGTAAAATTTAAAAATAGATATAATTATGTAATTAGTGAGTTCAAGAGGAAAGGAATAATAACATTAGATATAAGAGATAACTTATAGTTAGAAATTATAAGAAGCAAAATGAAAAAAACATTACCAATGGGAGGTAATAAATGTGATAAAAGGGGTAGAATATAATTACTATAAGTAAATAAGAGTCAAGTAGGTATGAATATTATTACAAAGTATAATTAGAGTGTGAGTGTTTGTAGACACACACACACACACACACACACACATCTTGAGTGAGCCTAATATCTAAAAATATGTGTTTCCTCCTAGGAGGCCACATCTTCAGATCTAAAAGGGGCTAGGGTATGCACACCTCCAAAGAATTCAGTAGTAAAATCATTATGTAGAGGAGGTCCCTTGCCCCACAAACAAGGGGGTCTCACGCACCAATTTGGTGTCTCGTAATTAAACGAATATAGGTCAATTTCAAAGAGCTATAAATATAGTCCAAAATCAAAATAATAGTAACATGTATAAGTATATATAATAGTAAGATGTGTTAATAAGTATATATAACAAAAAAAAAAGTGTTGTTTAACATGGAAATAAAAATAAAAAATCTAAGAACCATCTTATGTGATCGAAAGAGATCACTAAGATACGATCATTAATTTCAGAATACATAATAATAATAATAATAACATAAAAATAAATAAGAATATATATATATATATAGAGAGAGAGAGAGAGAGAAAGAGAGAGAGAGAGAGAGAGAGAGAGAGAGAGAGAGAAGGTAAAATGTAAGGGTATAGGTAGTGATTGTGTACAAATGAAATGGGTTAGAATGCAAGATATGTATAACATAAGGAGTAGGAGGAGAGCATTTTATATAAAAATAATGAGGGTGTTTTTTACAAAAGTGTCCTCAGACACATCATTTTATTAATGAGGGAAAAAATATTACATAGAGGAACATGAGGGATACGGGCCAAAATCCACCTCACTTGGAATGACAAATGGATTTAAATACCCAAAAAACAATAACTAAAAAATATTGTTAATTAGAACTAACTACAACTGACTAGAACTAACTTGGACACCTCACATGAGCGTGAAGGTATCCTTTACAATAAAGTTTTATTAAATAAAACATTTACCTGTTTTGGATCACATTTCCTAACAAAACCCCCTTTGATCCAAAATATCTTTGGAAAGAACACCAAGTTCAGCTCTGAACTTAGTGAACTTAATTCTTCCAAGAGACTTAGTGAAAATATCAGTCGTTTTATCCTCTATTGGACAGTAAGTTGGTTTGATTATTCCCTTGATGGCTAGAGTTCGTAGATAATGGTACTTTGTATCAACATGTTTTGTCTTTGAATGAAAAACTGTATTTTTGACTAACTTTTTTATTGATTGACTGTTGATGAATAAGGAAGTAGCTTCATTTTGAACAACTTTAAGATCCTGCAAAATTTATCTCAACCATACTATTTTACAAGTTTCTTCCCAAGATTAGATACATTCAGCTTCTATTGTTGAATTTGCATATGTGGCCTGTTTCTTACAACTCCAGGATACAACCATTGATCCCATGCTCATTAAATAACCCAAAGTAGAATCCATGCCATTAATATCTCTAGAAAAATATGCATCTGAGTAGCCAACAAATCAAAAAATTTCATTTCTTTTATATTCAAGTCCATAATATTTTGTTCCTTGAAGATATATAAGTACCTTTTTTGTTGCATTCCAATGACTTTCTCTCAATTCCTACATATCCCAGAAAGTATGTTGACTACAAAAGATAAGTCCATATGAGTATTTGTCAGATAGATTAAACTTCCCATTAAATGTCGATACCTGGTACTGCTGACAATTTCCACCCTTCAAACTTTGAAAGTTTTAAGTTCTGCTCCATGGGGGTGATAGTTGGTTTGAAATCCTCCATTCCAAACTTCTTTAGTATTTCCGAAAAATACTTAGTTTGGGAAATGAAAATGATTATTTCTTGATGCATTACTTAAACTCCAAGATAGTAATGGAGGAATTCCAAATCTATCATTTCAAAACCTGTTAGAAGTTCTTTCTTTACCTGATAAATATGGTCTTTGTTATTACCTGTTATGAGAAAATCATCGGCATACATTATCAAAATTATCAAATTGCTTCCGTCAACTCGACCATACAAAGTGTCATCTAACTCACTTCGAAGAAAACCATCTTTCTGTAGGTAGGCATCCATTTTAGTGTACCAAGCTCTAGGTGCTTATTTCAACTCATACAATGCCTTAACCAATTTAAAAACTTTCTTTTCTTGTCATGAAATTTTGAAACCTAGGGGTTGGATCATATATACATCCTCCTGTGGATCGTCATTCATAAAGGAACTTTCCACGTCCATTTGGTGCACTTTCCATCCATTTTGTGCATCCAAATCCAATACAGCCATGATAGTGTTCCACTTGGTTGTTGGACCAAAGGTTTCTTTGTAATCAATACCTTCTTTCTGAGCAAATCCCTTTGTGACCAATATTTCCTTATAGTTATCAAATTCTCCATTTTCCTTATATTTTATCTTGTAAACCCACTTATATCCAATGGTTTTAACATCCTTTGGACACTCGACAATTTTCCAAGTCTATTTTTTAATTACTGCATCATATTCACTCTGCATTTCCTTTCTCCATTCATCATGTTTGACTGCCTCTGCAAAAGTAGACAGTTCGATAATTGTAAGAGAATAATTAAGAGAACCTAAGTTCTGTTGACTCCTTGTACTTGTTTTATGTTTTTCATCAGACTTAACATCCTAAAGTACTTGAGTTTCCCACTTTTGAGTCTTGTGTGCAACTGCATATGGCGATAAGTTACCATCCAAAGAACCATTATCAATGTTAACTTGAGTTGAATATTCCAAGTTAACTTGTGGAGAACTTGTTGATTCTTCACTTTCCACCTGTCTATTTGATGTCCAAGTTGTCTCAAACCATTGATCATATTGACTAAGTGCATAAGAAGCCGAATAAGTGCATAAGGAGTCATGTCATCTAAAGATGAAGAAGGAGACTAATTTCTCAAGTAGACTGTTGTATGCACTACCTCAACCCAATAACTTGAACTTAAACCTTTGAAGAACAACATTGTTCTTTCCATGCCCATCATTGTTTGATTCATATGTTCAGTTACTCCATTTCGTTGTGGAGTAAAGGAGTGTTGAAACACACATTAACACTGAGAGGGGGGGTGAATCAGTGTCTGGAACCTTTGGCTACTCTTCACACTTTCATAGATTAACTAAATTAACTGAACAAGATATATCTAGTTCAAATAATTATTCATAAACATGTATAACACAAAATGTATGAAGCAGATAAAATATCATTATTTTATTTATTTAACTTGAATAATACAAATAAAATCAATCCATTAATACCTTCAACTTCAACTAAATATAGAGATCCAACTCTTGGTACAAGACCCAGCTTGCAGTTCTCATATCCAACTGAGAAATCAGGAATCCAACCCTCATAACAAGACCTGGATTGTTGATCTCAGATCCAACTAAGATGTGAGGAATCCAATCCTCGTGACAAGACTCATCTTGTAAACATGCACCAACCTGAAAGAATTAACTTTCATTCAATCCCTTATATATATATATATCCACCAAGACACACTTCTTCCCTTTGTATTCCTTTGCTTATATAGTCCTGCAAGGGGTGCCACTTTGAAACAATGTGTCTTTTTGGAATGAAACATTACACCCCCTTCATTTAATTAACACAAATAGTAACTTTTCCTAATTGATTTTTGTACACCAAATTAGACAACTATTTTTGCATAAATATTATGGAATGATGGAAACAAATTTTAACATTCTACGACATGAGTTTTGTGCAGAATATGCTTAATTAGCCGACACATGGGAAATTTCCCCAGAAAATGTATGAGGTAGTCGATACAAACAGTTATTTGAAATCAACTTGCCCATATTTTTCTTTCATCGTCAGATGTCAGATCAACTTCAGTACATTTTACCTTTTCATAAATTTTTAAATTGACCTATATATATTTCCTTTGTTGGTGACTAGTAAAACTCAACTTGTAAACATTTTACTTGATGGTGGATATTAAAATCGGCTCCCTTTCAACTACTAGTCACTAAAGATTCAACTTGGTCTCACCTTTTTTCATATTTCCTTCCTTATTCGACCGAAAAACATTTTTTGGTCAACTCAACTAGAAGAAAATCGACTTGAGTAATTCGATTCCAGTCGACCCAACTTGCTTCAGCCTTGACCTGACTTGATTTAAGTTTGCTTCGAATTCGACATTTGGGGAAATTTAGTTTAATTCTTTCTTGGACCGACTCGACTTAAAAGACAACTGACTTGAGTAATTTGACTTTGGTCATCCCTACTTTCTTTGGTCGACTTGTATTTCCTGACTCAATTTTCTTTGACTTCGACCTTCGAGGTGATTTACTTCACTTCTACTTGGACCGACTTGATTTAGAAGAAAATCGACTTGTGTAATTCAACTTTGGTCGTCCCGACTTGTTTTTTCTGACTTGTATTTTCCGACTTGATTTTTATTCAACTTCGACCTTCGTGGTAATTTACTTCACTTCTACTCGAACTGATATTCGACTTCTTCTACTTATCCGACTTCGACCTTCAAATTCTTCGACCTCTTCGATTTCGACTTCTGATCTCTTTGACTTCAACCTTTGACCTCTTAAACTTCTTGTTGAGATGTTTATACCATACTTCTTGATATCTATTTCATTTTGTTTGACTTCGACCTTCGACTTTTTCAATTTCAACTTCTTGCTGAGATGTTTATACCAAAATTCTTGATATCTACTACATTTTATTGAAACACTCAACTTTGATCCTTTCTCCTTGCATTTAGTTAGTCGACTTGACCCATTTAATTTTTTTGACTCAACTTAAGGTTTGACTGGTTGAGACAATTGTTTCCAACTCGACTTAAGCATTGACTGGTTGAAACTTTTCTTGCTGAGACTTTTATACTAGACTTCTTGACTTTGTGACTTGTATGGATACATATTGGATTCTCCATTTACCCTTTTTGTCTAGATAGTTTCTTATTTTGTGCATGGATGTTAATAACACATTCCACCATAGACCATATTACCACTAGGATAAGTGCATCAAGTTCATACAATATATTTAGCCAATATTATACTTCTATTGACATTCAAGTCACCTTCATAACATTATCTCCAATATTGACAATGCTTGACATTCAAGTCACCTTCATAACATTATGTCCAATATTGGCAATGCTTCTCAAACCAATCAATCAATGGTACTTCACATATATATCAAGGTTGACATCAATGACAACCAAATTTCTAACAATATCCCCCTTTGTTGTTGATGGCAACCTTAGTAAAACAATCTTACTCCCTTTGTGAATGTATTATGTATTTTGAGTCTTTGAGTTGACTTTGTTCTACTATTTATCTCTCCCCCTTTGACAGAAATGACAGAGAGGATATTTCTTTCTCTTTCCCTGAGATGATGCTCCTCCTGAGGTGATGCTTCTATCATAGTCATTTGATTTTGTAGTAAACAACTTCAACTTCTACCTCTTTAGAAACAAGATTAAATTGGTCATAGTATCATCTGATGTAGTGTTGCTTCAAATACTTTGAGACATCAAAATTTTAAGATCTGGTCCTCTTCTATCTAGGTTGCTTCAATGATACACTACATATCATTTAATCATTTTGTTTTCTTAAAAAGTATGCCAAGATTTATACAAATGTTTCTCAAGAACTACCTTCACTTTCTTCCAGACTGCTCCTAATTTATTCATGATGTTATTCATATGAGTAGTTGGTTCATCAATGGATTATGATGCAACATAGCCCAATCATCTCACTAGAAGTTGTTAAGGATTATAGGAAACATGACTTAATATCACCTATTGTCCTTCAAATGTTTCCTTTGTAAGGTTTCTTCTTTGTTTTAATTATCATAAGATCATCATCAAGGACAACCTTAATTCTTTCCTGAATCCTTCTTCCTTCCTTCAAATCATCATTTTCTATTGATGGGGAATTTAGTATCTCATCATTTGCAAAACTTCCCAAATTTTCTTTGCTCAATTCTATTATTTGGTCATTATCATCATTGTTTTATACAACAGAATGTTCTTCATTTTCTTCTTTGAGATTTTATGTTTTTATTTTTCTTTCATTAACTAATGGACTCTTGTTTTTCTATATATTATCAAGATATATAGTTGTGTCATATTCTTCTTTAGGAACTTTTTGAAGTTGATCAACTTTATATGCAAAATTCTGATTTTCACTTTTCTTATTAGAACTTTCACCCATCATTCCTTTATTATCAACCTCATAAATTTTAGGTGTAATATCTTCATTCTCTTGGAGATTTGTCTTTTCTGAATCTTTGTAGCTTTATTCTGATCTCTTTCTCCAAGTCTTTCAATGAGACACTTTGTTTGTTGGACCTTTCCTTTCTAAATTTGTCTTTTGAGATTTGTCCTTTCCTCTTTTCTTCCAAACTTCATTAGATTTCCTTTCTGAATTGTATGAATTATTCTTCATGGCTAGACTTCTTGATTTTATGCAGTTTTGGAATTTGTGGCCGAACTTACCACAGTTTTAGAATCTCGTTGTATGACAAAACTACCCAATATAGTTGCATATCCAACATCTCATTAAGTTATTGGACCTTTCCGAATTTTTCTTTTTAGGACTCTTACACTCCAATGCTTTGTGACCAAAGTTATGACAAGAAAATAAATAACCATTGAAGGTGTTCCCATACTTGAGTTTGTTGTGACATGAGAAGTATGTCTTTTGATATGCTTCTTGTTTTTTACTTTTATAGCTTCCTCCCTTGACAAAGTTCATGGTTTGTTTTTGGTTTGTGACTGTATATTTTTCCTTTGAGGAGTATGATCCTTTATCATGTTTTTGAATGGTGCTCCATTTTCCACCTTCTTATTTCTTATTGTATCCAAGACCGGTTTTGTCATCAGTTGGTCTTTGACTGTTCCAGATCCTATCTAGGATAATTGAGTTGTTCTAGAATTTGACAGTTGCTTTTGTCTCTTCATTCTTCTTTTTGAGGTTGATAACTTCCAATTCCAACATGTGGCATGTTTCTTTGTTTTTAGTCACTTTGATCTTTAAGGCTTCTTCTCTTTCCTTAGCTTCTTCATGTTGAGGTTTTAGATTGATGACCATTTCTTCGGTATCATCCAAGAATTCTTTGAAGTTACTGGTTTTTTCATTTGTCTTCAAATCTTCTATTTATTTTGTTAGATAAACAACTTCAGTCTTCAATATTTTGATTTCTTCCTTGTTTTCTAGTTGAATCCTTTTGAGGTTGATGAATTCCAATTCCAATGTGTGGCACAATTCTTCCTTTTTTGTCAACTGGATCTTCAGGGTTTCTTCAATTTCTTTAGCTTCCTCTAGTTGAGGCTTTAGAGTGTTGACCAATTTTTTTGTTTCTTCTAAGTCTTATGTGCATTTATTGAATTTTTCATACGTCTTCAATATGTTCATTTCTTTTGTTAGATTAACAACTTCAGTATTCAATCTTTTTATCTCTTCTTCTTTGTATTCTAGCAAAGTCTTTCATTCTTTCTCTTCATGGTTGTTAGATTGATCTAACTGTTGTAGTAGAAAAATATCTTTCTTTTGAAGTTTCTCCAACTCTTCTAAAGTGCACATAATTGTGTATTCAAGATGATCAAGAAAATCCTTAGTAACTTCCATATATAGACCATTTTGTGGTTCCATACTAATCACTTCAAATGTAGCTACATCATCAGTCTTAAAATCTAATAGTTTTTCTTTAGTGAATTGTAACACCCCGGTTCTAAACCTTATGAACTCGAATGTATTATGTAATTATAACTTAGGTTGGTGAGTCGGTAAAGATGGAAAGGGGCCATAGTGCCTAGAAATGTAATACTTCATATACATTAATAAAATACATTGTTGGTTGCAAGACGAACAAGGAAAAAAGAGATAGGGGGCTATGATTCTACGAGAGAGGAGGCCTAAGGGGTTAAGTCTTTTATTATATTTTATTTACCCATAATTGATTTTATGGAGATAAGTGGTTACATGAGCTTCTTGGGGAGGCCATGTGGTTCTTGGTTCTTGTAATTATATAAACATCCCTTGTGGGTTGTTTTGGGGGTTGTTCTGGGTTCACTTGTTCTTATTCATTCATTGTTACAACCTTCTCACTCTTTTCATTTTTGGTGCATCATTCTTGATAATTCGTGTGCTCTTGGTCTAAGCATGGAAACGAATGGCTTAGAAGAGGAGAGCCATTGCTAGATGGATGTAATAAATTATTGATCATTCCAGGAGGGAATGGATTCTTGTGTGCATGAGATTGATGGTAGTTATGAAAGAACTGTCCATAGATGAAAATCCTTAGAGTTTCCAGCAGGGACATTTCTTGACTAGTAGCACTGGAGCCCTGACGAGCAATGGAACAACCTGAGGAAATGCATGGCAGAGAAAGGTGTTCATTTATTTGGGTTGTGAAGGCTGAGGGGGAAAGAGAGCGGGAAATTCAGATTTGTTGTGTAGTTGGGAAATTTGAGAGCTAGTTAGCCAACTGTTGTGTGTTTTATATTTGGACTAGGACTCATCCTTGTGGATTCATAGCCCTAGCTCGGGGTTGACCTTCTATTGAGAGTAAAAGAACAACAATTTCTATGGTTGGGAGAAACGTCCTTGGTCTGTATCCAATTGGTGAATGTTTACTTGCAAAGATAAGTTCTCTCTGTGTTTTTTGTATAATGTATATTCCGTTCTGTATTTAATTATCTCTAAGATATGTATTTATAATGTTCTTATTTGTTGGTTATTTGTTGTGCATGGCATGTTGTTTATTTCTTGAATTTTTGTCGACCGTAAGATTGAGGGAAGGACTTCGGGAGTAATGTTGACCGTCGGATCTAGAAATGGTGGAAGGATAGAGTAAGCAGAGGTGCTAACCAATGGTAAGCGGTCATCAACTCTTTATGACCGCTTTGGCAGGTGTAACTCTATGGAAAGTTGAACAACTTGAGACTTTTAAACCGGATTCCCAGAGGCCCGAAGTCCCGAAATCTCGTCGATCGTTAGATCGAGGGAAGAATTCGAGAGTAATGCAGGTCGTCAAATCTGGAGCATAGAATATGGATCATCCATTGGGTTGATGACATGTCTTATGTCATGTGGCATGGGTTCCATGTGTGGACACGTGTCACTTGAATTCAGTACTTTGTGGGCCCCAACCTATTCATTTTTTTAGTGACACATGGTACACATACTAGGGGTACATATCACCATAGGTGAAATCATCATGCCATGTCATCTCTAGGAGTATGGCATCTTGGGTTGTCCAACATCTCTACCAGTGAAAGTGTCGAAGACCAAAGTCAGGAATTCACGCAGACCATCGATTTAATATCCCTTTGGGACCTTTCTCAACCATTAGATCAAGAAGAGGAAGGATGGCGTAAGCACTTCGACAAATATCACTCCAGGGGAGTTGAATGACTCGGGAGTTGAAATGTCTCAGAGTGTCGAAGTCCAAGAATGATTAAGGACCGACCATCCCAATGATTGATTAAGTTTTAGCCATCAGATTAAGCTAGTGGAAGGATAGCGGAAGAGGAGGGGTTAACCGACGATAAGCAGTCATCGTCACTTTATGACCACTTCGACAGGTATAACTCCGAAGGAGTTGAACAAATCATGAGTGGAAATGTCTCGGAGTCCTAGAGTAACGAAATTATGTGGGTCGTTGATCTAAGACCCTATGGGATTTCTCATGACCATCAAATTAACCAGTGTAAGGATAGGGTAAGTTCTTTGGCGAGTAGAACTCCGGGGGAGTTGAATGACTTGAGAATTGTAAGGTCTCAAAGTCCCAGAGCACCGAAGTCCCAAATTAATTATGGACCATCCATCCTAGCACCTGATTAAGTCACGATCATTGATATCATTGAAGCCTCTAGATGGGGAGGGACCGTCCAATCAACGGGAGATCAAATCTTGTCCGTCTGATCTGCTAGTGGAGTTAATAGAAGGGTTCAACAAAGTTTACTCTGGGAGAAGTTGGAAGATTGAAAAGGGAGAATAGTCAAAGTTTGAAGTATAGAGGACTTGGTCCCAACATAGGTCTCATGATAAGGTAAAAAGGTCAATTATAGGTTCCAAGATCATAGAATTAACCAATCCCTCGAACATTTTGTTCGAACAAACTCGTGCGTAAAAGAATATAGAGGAAGGTGCTAAAGAGTTAATAAGCATGTGGTTTTGAGTCGTGGTCACATGGAAAGTGGTTTGAAGGAAGCACCTATGTAGAATTCAAATTATGAACCAGTTAAAGGAGTTGTGGAATATTTCAACAAGATTTTATTGCAAAACAAAAGAGAAGGGGCTAAAAGTGTTTTTTCAAGAAGCCATAACTTTCAGCTCATAAATCGAATCAGGGCAAGAGTATAGTCGTTGGAAATATGATTCATAGGAGAATGACCTAGAATTGTCAGAATTTGAATAATTTTGATATAATTCTTCATGAACTAAGAAAAAAAGGTACATGTAAATTTAATCAACATTTTTTTATGATATGTATATATCTAACAAAATGGTGGTTTGCACATTTTGCAGAATTAGAGGTATAATCAGATCAATTCAAGAATAGGATTAGATATTAGAGTCATGGAAGCATGACAAATCTTACAGAAGTTGGATGAGGCAATAAAGAGATACAGGGAAAGTAATGAAAAGTGTATAAAGAACTCTAGAAGAGCATAATAGGGGACTAATTATTTAGCTGCTACCGAGTGTGAATAAATTATAGGTACAACAAAGGCAAGAATCCTCACATAGGATATGAAGCTAGCACGTTAATAATGTCATTGATGGGCATAGAAAGGAAAAATGAGGCTCCATAGCCTTGAAGGTAGAGATGTGTAGACAGTTGCAAGCTTGATGTGGATGAAAACAAAGAGCTTAAGAGGTTGTGTGTGAATAATCTCTATGTGTCAAGCATAGGAGTTCCAGGGAAGGATTTGTTAGATATGACTTAGATACTTGTATAAAAGTACTTAGTGAAAGAAATCCACTTTTGATATCAGATTTCATAGTGGAAGAAGGATGTCAATGCAGAGAAATTAGAGATAGAAAAATGAATGCTCTTTCACTTGAAAATTTTCACTGAATGAAAATAGACTTCCATTGGGAATGGTATTAAGTGTGAAAGGTATGGTTTCACAGGAAAATGTTAATGAAGTAATCTAATGGACAAATAGGAGTAATAGTATTTGATTCAATAATGTTTTGGTAGTAGAGTGATGAAATGTTTGAACTACTTCATTTCAGGGTGATGGAATGTTTCATAAAGGTAAAGTTGGATATGACTACCCAAAAGGAGTTGCTGCAAATTTAGTACATTGGTTGGATTTCAAATTGGCAAAGGGAAAATTGGATGGATAGTATTCAGACTAGGGAACAATAGTGCAGATGAGAAGAATGGGATCACACAAGGAAGCAAGGATCTGAAGGAATTCAAGGACAACTAGCTACAACATAAATAAATAAGTGAATTGAAACAAAAATCCACTAGAGTGCATAGGCATACAATGAAGTTAAAATGCATATGCATTAGTAGGCATGTTGAAAATGAATGTTTGGTGCATATGGATGTGTAATTGTGCATATGAACATGCTTGGATATACATATAACATGCTTGTGAACTTAGAATAGTCTATTATTATGAAATAATGATGTTATGGAAATTGATTATTACTAATGATGGATTATGTATTCAAGAAAAATGATATAGCATGGTTAAAGAGGTGGATGTTGTTGCTGATTATGATTTCCATCTATGTGAAGACCCATGAGGGTTAGGAATGGTGATCAAAATGATGAAGGAGGAAGTATGTGAGATTCTACAAATACCAGTTGATCAAGTAGCATCAAGTAGGTTGATAAAAACCATCTAGGTATGCATTTTGTTGCTTCTATGTTGAAGGGAATTGAGGTAATAAATTCCCTCAATTAATTTTTAAAGATTTAAATCGATATGTAATGGCCAATACCTAGAGTATGTAGTTTCTATTGATGTTAGAATGCATTTAGATAGATTTTCAGTTGTATATTTTGTTATGATTGGTTGTGGGATCATAACCGGATTAATTCAAGAGACATAATCCTTCTATAACAATGAATATCCATATATCTAGTCATGTGTGAGACCATAATATGGTTGGATATGGAAGGTCTATAGCGCTATATGAGTGATCAATGGTATCTACTGTATATCTGATGTTTGGACAACAACCTTTTTTCTGACACGGAAGAGCACTTAAGAATTATATTCTTGGTGTTGTGTTTGGGTTGAAAAGGAAGGTATCCAAATAGTCAGGAAAGCATTAGGAAGTGTGTGGATGATGTGTTAAGGCGTTGGCCAGACCTTCCAACTCATCGTGGTGGAATGCATGACATATTATGTGGTATTATGTAGTCAATGCATGGATGCATTGTGTAGTTGTGGCCATGGGTATTGGCACATCAATTGTTATTTTATTTAGTAATTAATTGTTCCATTATTAAAAGCATGTGGTGTTGAAAATACACAATGATGGATAGTTGCATTATATTTAATATGAATACTAGTTGAAGGTGATTGGATTGATGTTTGTAACAATTCCAAGATCACTTTTTGGAACTATTAAAAATGTTACAAGTGGTATTACATGAATTATTGAATGCATTTTGGTGAATGAATGTATATATTATATAAAATAGAAATGATTATGATAATAGCTGAAATGATGTGAGTATTGCTAACTCATGAAGTTGAAAACACTTCAGTAGTTGTTAGATAATGAAACAAGAAAGTTGCAAGTGAGAGTAGTTATATACTAAAAAAATTTGGAAAAGCTTTGTCAAGGGAACAAAGTGATAGAAATATTGATGGATAGAAAAAAATAATGGGTTGATAATACATGTGGAGAGAATGATGGGTTCATTTCAATTAATAGTTGGATTAATAGAAGTGGTTGAATTGTAGTTGTAAACAATTCTGAGATCACTTTGTGAATTTGTTTTGAATTGTTACCATGAAAAAATATATATCATGTACATGAGATACTGATAGTTTGTTTGGAAGAGTATAAATTGAGAGAATTATAGGTAGAATGGTATTGGATATGGAAGGGATGTAATCCCATCAGGAATATTGATATCTACAGGTATAGAGCCAAACAATATGAGCAGAAAATTCATGCCTGGAAATTTTATTTTTCTGTATAAAATAGATTTCAGAAATTTGATGGTATGCTAACAGTTCATGTGGTTGAATGAAAGGTTGAGGAAATTGTAGGGAGAATGGTCTTGGATGTGGCAAGGATGCAAGCCCATACATATGACCAATTCTTGTTGCTGCAAAAGCCAAACATTATGAGCAGAAAATTCATGCCTGGGATTTTTATTTCCTGTATATAAACAAATTTGATAAATTAAAAATTCTTATGATATGATAACAATTGGTTTGCCTGATTGAAGGTTGAGAAAATTGCATGAAAAATGTATTGGGTATGGAATTTCTATAATCCATAATAAAGATTGATGCCTGTAGCTGCAAGAGCCAATTGAATTATGAATTGGAAGCTCATGCTTGGAAACTTTGTTTCATGTATAAAACATATTTGACATTTATGATTGAAATTGTTATAACAATATCTTGGGATGACTGTATTTTTATAATACATATGAGATGATGGATATTGAAGTTGGAAGATCGTGAAAAAAAACACCAGAATGAAATCAAACATAATGATGAAGGCATGGAATGAATAAATTCTAGTGGACTTGTTGCAGCTAGAGTTCTTGAAGCCACAACTCTAAAAATTCTTGGCTAAGTGCATTCGAGTCCTGGAGAGAAGTGGAACAACCTGAGGGACTCAATGGAAGAGAAAGGGGTTCATGTTAGAATATAGTGGATGTGCTCATTTTACCATTGGCAATATCTCTATTGTCACCCAACCATAGGCTAAGGCCACCCTCCGAGCACCTTAACCTTGACAGAGAACCACAATGGAAGCAAACCCTAGGCTAGATATCCACACAAAGGGTAGTGCACCTTTCCCCGAGGATAGCGAACCAACAAGAGCTGATAAGATATTCCAAACCCTATCCAAGAGATATTCCAAGCCAAAACGTAATTGCTAGCTGCAGCAACTGCACCGGCAGCTCTCCTCAAACTTGTGCACAAAACCGGGCACTGCAATGCACACAAGTTGTTTCTCTGCAATTCTAAGACTACCTGCCAGAATGAGAACTGGCCTCCTGTATTTATACTAATTCTGGCTAAATTCCTGAGCCGACTTCTCATTCTGGGTATCTATCTGTTCAATATATATTATTATTTCTGGCTGACTTCTTCTCTTGGAGGCTAATAACCTAATATAAATTATCTTCTTGAGCCTACAAGTCTTCTAGGGTTATTAGCCAACTCATTAGGGTTTCTTCTTGCTTCCCGGAGTATTTTGTCCTCGTCAGGTTTACATGTGGAGGTAAATACCTCCCGCAGCTACCATAATATCAACACTCCCTCCTAGCTAGGAAGGTATTACAAGTAATGGTCTTGAGCACAAAAACATACCATTCACCTGATAGCATCAAAATAGTATACCATGACTAGATCATGAGCACCATCATCATCATCAGTGTCATCAGCTGCATCATCTCTCGAAACCATACTCTATCTGAGTAATCAGACATGATGCTCACTCCACAGAGTGATACAAGAGCCATTCTTCTAATCTAGAAGAGTAAATGCTCTGAACCATTTTCCATCTGGGAAATCTTTGTCCTTTGATTATCCATCTAGCTGATAATCATTTCCAATACTACTGATAGTCTTCAAGGAAATCAAAATAAAATAGAACACAACTGTGTCTATCCATAGTAGTGCATAACTACAATCTAGTGGTACACTACCACACCAAGTAACACACAAGGACTTGATCAGCAACGTATAGTCACGTACAGTAGAGCACATCCACCACAGTAGTATACATCTAATGTCATACAATCTTCATAACAATCATCTGATATCAACCTGCATATAAACAATGTTATGATATAAACTGAATCATCTGGGCCAATCTTTCACTCACATTTGTGAGATCTGAAATAATATCTTCCCTCAGAGTAGAACAATGAGATATCTGGACTATTCTTCTCAAGCAAGGAAGAATAAATGTCCTGTCTTCTGAACCTGGACCATTCCCCACCTTGGACCATTCTTCCTACACTAATCAAAGTGCACCCTGGAGAGAATGTATAAACCCTAA
>JZKD02S1939322.1:341794-361780 GCA_000966675.3 Picea glauca
TGAAGTTAGAGGCTCCATCTAACTTGTTCTCTGACTTCATAGAATAATTCATGGCTACTTTGACTTGGTCAAACCCTAGATTTGACCACAAACTCAAACTTGACGTCTTGGCTTGCTGAGAGTACTAGGAGATGCGCTAGGCTAGGGCACACTGATTTGTTCGAAGATTAGGTCAATCTCTTTACTTAAGGTGTCTCAACGAGAGGATTAGGGTTTCTACAACTGCACCTACTAGTAACCATAGTGGTAGTGCTTTGGTGACTACTCCTGCTAGAAACCCTAGCGGCAGTTCTTCAATGAGCTCAATATCCTTACGGCTATGTTTCCTTCCAGCGGTTAGACTGAATGAAGGTGTGGGCCCATAACCTGTTAGAATATAGTGGATGTGCTCATTTTACCATTGACAATATCTCTATTGTCACCCAACCATAGGCCGAAGCCACCCTCCGAGCACCTTAACCTTGACAGAGAATCACTCTGGAATAAAACCCTAGGCTAGATAGCCAAACAAAGGGTAGTGCACCTTTCCCCAAGGATAGTGCACCAACAAGAGCTGATCAGATAGTCCAAACCCTAGCGAAGAGATATTCCAAGCCAAAATGTAACTGCTAGCTGCAGCAACTGCACCGGCATCTCTCCTCAAACCTGCGCACAAAACTGGGCACTGCAGTGCACACAAGTTGTTGCTCTGCAATTTTGAGACTGCCTGCCAGAATGAGAACTGGCCTCCTGTATTTATACTAATTCTGGCTAAATGCCTGGGCCGACTTCTCATTCTGGGTATCTGTCTGTTCAGTATATATTATTATTTCTAGGCGACTTCTTCTATTGGAGGCTAATAACCTAATATAAATTATCTTCTTGAGCCGACAAGTCTTCTAGGGTTATTAGCCAACTCATTAGGGTTTCTTCCGGGAGTATTCTATCCTTGTCAAGTTTACACATGGAGGTAAATACCTCCCGCAGCTACCATAATATCAACAATTCATTTCTTTGGGTTGTGCAGGCTGAGAGGGACGGAGAGCTTGTTTGTTGGAATTGCTTCCAAAAATATGAATTATGAAGACCAGTATACATGTTTTGTGTCGGAATGCCTATGTATACATGTTTAATTTTAGGCCAGAGTGCCTATGTATATAAGAGTTGGTTGGACTGCCTATGTGGGTTAAGGCCAAATGTACTAGATTTTGTAATGTTAATAACATTGCAATGGTGTTGTGCACTGAGGACAGTGCCAAAACAAGGAGAGGGAGATGTAACACCCCGGTTTTAACCCTTATGAACTAGAATGTATTATGTAATTATAACTTAGGTTGGTGAGTCGGTAAAGATGGAAAGGGGGCAAAGTTCCTAGAAATGCAATACTTCATATACATTAATAAAATACACCGTTGGATGCAAGATGGACAAGGACAAAAGAGATATGGGGCTATGATTCCATGAGAGAGGGGGCCTAAGGAGCTAAGTCTTTTTATTATATTTATTTACCCATAGTTGATTTTATGGAGAAAAGTTGTTACATGAGCTTCTTGGGGAGGCCATGTGGTTCTTGGTTCTTGTAATTATATAAACATTCCTTGTGTGTTGTTTTGGGGGTTGTTCTAGGTTCACTTGTTCTTATTCATTCATTGTTACACCCTTCTCACTCTTTTCATTTTTGGTGCCTCATTCTTGCTAATTCGTGTGCTCTTGGTCTGAGCATGGAAATGAATGGTTGGAGGAGGAGATCCATTGCTAGATGGCTGTAATAAATTATTGATCGTTCCAGGAGGGAATGGATGTCTGTGTGCATGATATTGATGGTAGTTCTGAAAGAACTATCCATAGCTGAGAATCCTTGGAGTGTCGAGGAGGTATATTTCTTGACGAGTAGCACTAGAGACCTGGAGAGAAGTGGAACAACCTAAGTGATTTCATGGCAGAGAAAGGTGTTCATTTCTTTGGGTTGTGCAAGTTGAGGGGGAAAGAGAGATGGAAATTTAGATTTGTTGTGTGGTTGGGAAACTTGAGAGCTAGTTAGCCAAATTTTGTGTGTTTTAGATTTGTCCTAGGACCCTTCCTTGTGGATTCATAGCCTTGGCTCAGGGGTGACCTACTGTTGAGAGTAAAATAACAACGGTGTCTATGGTTGGGAGTAACGTCCTTTGTCTGCAGCCAGTTGTGAATGTTTTCTTGTAAAGATAAGTGCTCTCTATGTTTTCTGTATAATGTGTATTTCGTTATGTATTTTATTATCTCTAAGATATGTATTTATAATGTTCTTATATGTTGGTTATTTGTTGTGCATGGCATGTTGTTTATTTATTTTATGTTGTATCATGGATCTTGATTAATGCATGTGGGTCTTTCATGCTTGATTTCAGATTAAATGTTATTAGAATTCGAGATCAGTTCACAAGCGAGTTTTTGGAGTGGCGTGGCCATCTTGTGGGTGATTGGGTATGTTACAGAGCAGTGTTCCCAGCCTGAGGGTGGATGGGTACGTTACATGAATATTGGGATATTCATCAATTCATTGATGTAGTAGTATTCTTTGTTGATGACTGGGGTTTGCATCAATTTTTTGATGGAATTGACCTCTTTTGTGTTTTGTTATTCAATCTTATTGGAATTCTCTTTTTCTATGTCTTGTTCTTTATTTTGATACAATTCTCCTTTTCTATATTTTGTCCTTTATTTTGATAAGAATTATCTAGTTGGAGACATAATACTTTAGTAGAGGTGCAGTGTCCCATATTTTCTTTGACTTGGTCTGAAAATCCATTCTGGATTTCCTTTAATGCTATTAAATTATTTTTCTTTGCTTCTTTTGCAATTTTGGATTTTTTCTTTGAGTTAGTTGAGTACCAAGGTTTAGATACTACTGAGTCCCAAAAAACAGATCCTCTTGACTTCAGATACCATTTCATTATTTCCCTCCATGAAGAGTAGTTTTTCCATCAAATAAGGGAGCTTCATTTGTGGAGAGAGCCATTTCTCCACCCATTTCTTCATAATCTACCTTCCAGTGTTTAAATTGTGTTGAAGGCACCTTCTCTGATACCAATTGTTGAAACACACACTGACACTGAGAGGGGGGGGGTGAATCAGTGTCTGGAACTTTTGGATACTCACACTTGCGTAGATTAACTAAATTAACTGAATAAGATATATGCAGTTCAATTAATTATTCATAAACATGTATAACACAAATTTTATAAGTAGATAAAATATCATTCTTGTATTTATTTAACTTGAATGAATACAAATAAAATCAAATCCTTTAATATATTCAACTTCAATTGAATATGAGATATTCAACTCTTTGATACAATACCCAACTTGTAGTTCTCAAATCCAACTGAGAAATGAAGAATCCAACCATCATAACAAGACTTGTCTTATATATATTTATGTGTGTGTGTTTGTGTGTCCACCAAGACACACTTCTTCCCTTTGTATTATTTTTCTTATACAGCTCTCCAAGGGGTTCCACTTTGAAAAAATGTTTCCTTTTGGAATGAATCATTGCACCCTTTCATTTAATTAACACAAATGGTAACTTTTACTAATTCATTTTCGTACACCAAATTAGACAGTTATTTTTCGTATGAATATTATATAGCGATGGAAATGAATTTTAACATTCTACGACATGGGTTTTGTGTAGAACATGCTTAATTAGCTTACACGTGGGAAATTCCCCCAGAAAATGTGTGAGGTGGTTGGTACAGGTGATTCTTTGAAATCAACTTGCCCAGATTTTCCTTTCATCGTCGGATGTCAGATCGACTTCAATACATTTTACCTTTTCATAAATGTCTAAATCAAACTCTATATATTTCCTTTGTTGGTGACTAGTTAAACTCAACTTGTAAACATTTTACTTGATGGTGGATATTAAAATCGACTTCCTTTCAACTGCTAGTCACTAAATATTCGACTTGGTCTCACCCTTCTTCGTATTTCCTTACTTATTTGACCGACAAACATCTTTTGGTCAACTCAACTAGAAGAAATTTGACTTGATTAATTCGATTTTGGTCGACCCAACTTGCTTCACCCTCGACCTGACTTGATTTAAGTTTACTTTGACTTTGACCTTTGGGGAAATTTAGTTTACTTCTTTCTTGGACCGACTCGACTTAGAAGACAACCGACTTGAGTAATTAGACTTTGTTCGTCCTGATTTGTTTTGGACGGCTTGTATTTCCTGACTCAATTTTCTTTGAATTCAACCTTCGATGTGATTTACTTCACTTATACTTGGACCGACTCGATTTAAAAGAAAGTTGACTTGCGTAGTTTGGATTTGGTTGCCCCGACTTGTTTTGGTTGGCTTGTATTTCCTAACTTAATTTTCCTTCAACTTTGACCTTCGAGGTATTTTACTTCACTTCTACTCGGATCGATATTTGACTTAATTGACTTCGACTTCTTATACTTATCCAACTTTGACCTTCGACTTATTCAACCTCTTCAATTTCAACCTTCGATCTCTTTGACTTCAACCTTTGACTTTTTAAACTTTGACTTCTTCAACTTCTTGCTGAGATGTTTATACCAGACTTCTTGATATCTATTGCATTTTGTTTGACTTTGACCTTGGAATTTTTCAATTTCAACTTCTTATTGATATGTTTATACCATACTTCTTGATATCTACTGCATTTTATTGAAACACTCGACTTTGATCCTTTCTCCTTACATTTAGTTAGTTGATTTGACCCATTTAATTCTTTCAAGTTGACTTAAGGTTTGACTGGTCGAGATAATTGTTGCTAACTCAACCTAAGGCTTGCCTAGTCGAAACTTTTCTTGTTGATACTTTTATACCAGACTTCTTGACTCGGTGACTTTTATGGATCTGTATTGATTCTCCATTTACCCTTTTTTCCTAGAGAGTTTCTTCTTTTGTACATGGATGTCAATAAAACATTCCACCATAGACCATATTTCCACTAGGATGATTGCATCAAGTTCATACAATATATTTAGTCAATATTATCCTTCTATTGACATTCAATTCATTGTCATAACATTATTTCCAATATTGACAATGATTGGCATTCAATTCACCTTCATAACATCATGTCCAATATTGACAATGCTTCTCAAACCAATCAATAAATGATACTTCGCCTATCTATCAAGGTTGACATCAATGACAACCAAATTTCCAACAAGGAGTTAGCCAACTATCTTCTAATTCATTTTTCTTGGAGTTATGTATTGAATTCACTTGAAGTGAATTCTCCTCCATTGTATGTACACAAAGTGATGATTTTATCTCCTTTTGCAGTTTCAACCAAGTTCTAAAATGACTGAAATTGTTTTTAAGATTTTGATTTATCCTTTAAAAAATACACCCAACCATCCTGTTGAAGTCATCAATAAATAATAAAAAATACTTCCTTCCTTCAAGTGAAGTATCCAAAGGTCCACAAATATCACTGTGAACAAGTTGTAATCTCATATTTTCCCTCCAAGAACTTGTGGTAAATGGTAACCTTCTTTGTTTTCCATAAATGCAAGCTTGGAATCTTTCATTTTCCTTTGGAAATGTGGGAAATCCCTTTACCCTTCCTTGTTGTTGAAGTTGAACAAGACTATCAACATTTAAGTGTCCAAAATGAACATGACATAAATGAATGGGTGTAACACTTGTCTCCATTGATCCTATGAAATCCTAATTTCTTGGAATATTTGCGCCTTTCAAGCAAAGAAGTTTACCATCCTCATATCATGTCATAATAGTTTTATGATTTTCCTTTACTAAGTTGACTTTGATAACTCCATATTTTGATTCCCAGTCTGACGGATCAGAATTAAAGATAACAAAGTCTTCTTAAAATGAGAAACATACCAAACATTTGAGATGATATTTTCTCCAATTCCCGGTAAAAACACTTTAATTGAACATTTTCTCTATGGTATGTGATTGGTAGCATCTACTAGAAACATTGAATTGAAATCACAATCTTGATAAATCCAAAAAAAAAAAAATCTTGTATGTCATGTGTTGAGTTGCACCAGCATCCATAATCCAGGTATCCTCAAAATCACTTCTAAAAGAGTTAGCTTTTTTGTCTATTGGAATCTTGTAAAAACATACCCATAGTTTTCATTTTCATCTGTATTTGCATATTTTGTTGAATAAGATTCTTTGTTTTTAGGTAACTTCTCATAAGGAATGTGAGAATCAGAGGTGTAATGTCCAACCTTATTACAATGAAAACAAGTTACCAATGTTTTATTGCCTCTTCCTCTTCCACAGATTGTGATTGATGGTATTCTTCTTTGGAATCTTTCTTTTTCCATGACATATTATCTTTGCCTCTGCCTCTACTTCTACCTCGGCTTTGACCTCGACCTTTGTTTGAATATTGAAAAGAATTATGTTCATCGCCTTTACTAGTAGAAGCACCTTTGTCGATGGTGTTTATACTTGTGCTAGAAAGAAAAACATCTTCACCTGATTGTTGTTTCTTACCAAAATTTTTGTCATGCATAGAAAGAAGCTCACATAGTTTATCAAATGTAATATTATCCAACTTATCTGTTAATTAAAATGTTTCCTAGAAATTCTTATATGTATCTGGAAAACTTGAGATCAAGATTGTGACCATCATGTTATCTTCAATCTTAGAAAAACCATCTTTTGAAATTTCTTGCTTAATATTTTTGAGGCGTGAAATATAATCCATGATATCTCCTCCAACATAGAATTTTTTTTGCAATAGCATTAATTTTAGATCAACTTGTTTAGATTTAGTTTTCGTATCAAACAAATCCTTAATAATTTTCCAGGCAGACCAGGAATCAGTATAGTTTTCAATATGCACAAAAACATCTTCAGAAATTGTGCTTTGAATGAGTGTTAATTCTTTTTCATATCTCAATTCCCACATGGCTAATGGAACATGATCTATTGTCTTAGTAGGATATTCATTACAAACTCCTTTCCATAGTTCATTATAAATAAGTGTGCTTTGAAATAAACTAATGATTCTAGACATTGTGAAAATTGGAATGAAAATACAGTTTATATCACCAAGTTAAACACCTTATAACCCCAAATTGCAAGGAGGTCAGACATGAGTTCCTCAAACAAGATGTTGCATCTACATCAGCTACACAACATACTCAGAACGTACCAATGTACAATATTCCCTCCTCAATGAACCACACCAGTGAAACACAACCAGTAGAAAAAGTAAGTACCATAAAGACTTTTTTGCAATCCTGTGCTAAGATACTTAATGATCCATAATCTGTTAAAATTTTGCAACATATCTTAGAAATATGTAACACAGAGGTAGAGGGGAAGTTAGAGCATAAGAGAGTCAATCACCTCCATTCAAGAAGGAGGACAAACATGGAATTTAGATTGAATGCTAACATTGGGGATTTCAATATGGGAGACATTATATTGGACTTAGACTCTGAGGTCAATGTTTTACCTAAAAAGACATGGCAGTGTATGGGAGAGCCCACACTAGGCTATTCACCTATCCAGTTGAAGTTAGAAAACCAACACAGAGTTCTACCAATTGGAAGGCTTAAGGGTGTGATAGTAGATCTGGATGGAGTGTGCACTAAGGCAGACTTTGAAGTGATAGAGATAGTGGATGGCACAACACCTTATCTAGCATTGCTTGGCTTGGATTGAGAATTTTATAACCAAGCCATAATCAACTTGAAGACAACTAAGATGACATTTGAATGAGGATAATACAGATTTATTGTGCCATTAGATCCATCGTAAGGAGAAAGGTTTGTAGAGCCCACTTGTATGGATTTAGAAGAAATAAATCAGTTATATAGAACCATCGTGCGCGAAGAAGATTATGTCAACCCAACTGCAAATGGGGTACTCAGCTGGAGGAGCATCACATCATGTGCTTCTGACTCAGATACAAGTTTGGAGAATTGGCAGTAGAGATTACATGAATTCTTCACAAGAAGGTGCACAAGAATAGATCGCGCAGTATGATGGGTGGGTACAAAGATCAGAGAACCCCCCAGTTTTCATGGAATAAATGACTTACAATAATTCTTAACATGATACAAATATGAAGTGTTAGATAATCATAGGCTCTTGTCCCTAGACATTGCACTCAAAGAAACACCTGCAAGATGGTGGGGTGCACACAAAGACAAAATTACGGACCGGTACCAATGTAAGCGACTACTACGCATTAGATTCGGTGTAGAGTAGGGGAGAAATGAAATACATAAATACGATGGACAGGGGACACCAGCAACACATTTGGATAATTTCAATACACAATGGAGGATGACACCACAATAGGAATGGCCTCATCACTTCATCCATACATTGGAAGGAATTCCATAAAACTGGTGTGTAGACTAGGAACTGCGTAGAGGCACTACAGAATGGATAACATTACAACAGAATTTTATAGTAACCTTCTCATTTGAAAATGAGAACCCCAACATGGATTCAACACTCAAATAGATAAGAGGGGTGATATTTATTGATGAACCAGAGGTTGAACTCATGACAAAATATCAACAATAGAATATACATACAGTGAAAGAATTATTTTCATGATATCGTGTGCAGGAAGAAGCACCACATGAAGATGACTAGCGCAACATTCAGATTAGATAAATTGAAGGATAAAGAGAGGTGGAAGTTCCATCTTTGGAATCATAAGTATTTGTTGCACTTATCAAAGTGAATAAATTCATCATTGGCTCAACTGATAATCCTAAAATGGCAAGTATTGGAGATTATTGGGATGAACAAAAAGTGGAAAGGATAACATAGTTACTGCGTGAATACAGTGACCTATTCCCATCAACTTTTATAGAGATGAAGGGCATAGTAGGAGAGCTAGGAGAGAAGAAGATACCTCTCAAACCTGAGGCTAGATCTGTCACATAGAGACCTTATAAACTAAATCCAATATATAAGCAGAAAGTGAAAGCAAAAATTAACAAAATGTTGGAAGTTGGTATCATAGAACCAGTGGAGGAATCTAAATGGATAAGCCCTGTGGTGGTTCAAAAGAAGAAACAAGGGGGCATAAGGATTTGTGTAAATTTGAGGAAACTAAATAATGCTTTCCTAAATGATCATTTCCCTACACCTTTCACAGATGAAGTCTTAGAGAATATGGGAGGCCATGAAGCATATTCATTCACAGATGGATTCTCAGGTGAACATCAGATCAAGATAGCCCCAAAATATAGGTACAAGTCTACTTTTTCCATAGAATGGGGATCCTACCAGTACACATCCATGCCTTTTGGGATGAAGAATGCACTAGCCATATTTTCAAGAGTAGTAATAGTTGTTTTTAAGGAGTTCATACATTAGTTTTTAGAAGTGTATCTGGATGATTGGACAGTATATAGTCTATTAAAGGACCATGTATAATTATTAAGGCTAATGTTGGAAAAATGCAGGCAGTGTCAAATATCCTTGAATATAAATAAATGCATTTTTGGAACACCTTTTAGCATATTTTTGGGCCATATAGTTTGTAAACAAGGCTTGTGAGTAGATCCTCCCAAGATTCCAGTTATTGCCAACTTACCACCACCAAAATCAGTGCTCCAGTTGAGATCAACATTGAGACATATAGGTTGTTACAGAAAATTCATAAAAGGGTATGTACAGATCACTGCGCCAATGGATAAACTGCTAAATAAGGATACTAAAATTCAGTGGAATGAGGATTGTCAACAATATTTGGACACCCTAAAAGAAAAGATGGTCACAACACCTATTCTAGTATTTCCATATTGGGAAAATACTTTCCATGTGCATGTAGATGCATCAACCATAGCACTTGGAGCAATTATGGTGTATCCAGGAGCAAGGGATTTGGACCATCCTATAGAAATTGCAAGAAGAAAACTATCAGAATCATAACATAACTACAATACTATAGAAAGAGAAGGCCTAGCTATGGTTTATGCACTTTATAAGTTCAGACATTACTTGATGGGAAAACACTTTAATATGTTCATATATCATTCATCCCTCAAACACCTATTCAACAAGCGAGTGCTGGGGGGGAGGATCTATATATGGCTAATGTTATTTTAGGAGTTTGATTTTGAAGTGATAGTCAAACCAGAGAAGCTAAATGCATGTCCTGATCACATGTCAAGGGTAACAAATGGAGAAGAACCTACCAACTTGGAAGCCAACCTCCTTGATGCACAGTTATTTTTAGTCCAAGTAGATGATGAATATTTTTTTGATATCAATGGATATTTGAGCACAGGTATTGCGTCACAAGAATTTAGCACTACGCAAAAGAAGAATATGGTAGTCAGAGTTGCAGACTATCAATTGATTGCAGGACACTTATATAAAATGGGTGCAGACAGCATTTTGAGAAGATTTGTAATAGAACATGAAATGCCTAGTGTTATCGGACAAATCGGTAAGTGTGGAAACAAAAATATCTCCCTAGTTTCACCCTGAAACTAGAACAAAACAAGACAGAATATAAAACTTCCCCTAAGTTTTAATTATCAAGMATACTAACTAAGAAGAGATAAATGGCATGCCTTTTAAACGTCGTTTGTCCTCGCTGGTGTCATCCTCGCTCTGCTCCAAGTCTTATGGGATGTTGAAYCTGTAAAAAGACACAAGTCAACGAAGTGAAAGMAACAACGTATACTCAACAAAACCTATGTATGTGATCAAGGAGTCATACAATAAAATAAGACCAATTTTATGGGAAAGAAATATATCATTGTATTAAAGATATGAAAAGTAGAATACAACAAATACCTTGATGTTGTAAGGTCCCTTCCAATAGTTCCTTTCTTCCCACACACTTCTTCTCCATGGATTATGAGATCAACAATCTATCTTGACAAAGCAAAGCTCAAAGCCAACATACAAGCTCCAAAAACTCCAAGCTACAAAACTCAAGAACTTTCCAACTAACTTTTCCCATGAGAACTCTTCTCCTTTTATAAGATGAAAAGGATAAGGTGAGGAGGTTAGGATGATCCCATGAGATCAGGTACGTGACTTAGATCCAAACCGATCAGAGGCCACCTCACCCTCGAAGCTTCTATTCTACAACTTTCAAGAAATTCCTCTTTTTCCTCCGTACGAAAATCGTTTCACCCTCAACACTGAGAAAACTGTGATGATGTCATAGGCCACTGTGGTGCAACCTACGATGATCCTAGATCATCGCACCCTTAACACTAAGAAATGTGTGATGATACCTTTTTCTAAGGTTTTTGACAAAGGAAAAGTATAATTTCATCTCTCTTGAAAAAGTATCTTCATTCTTCTTCAAGGATTAAGGCCATTGATCCTTCTAATGAAAAAGGTTTACATCATTAACGTTCATAGGGGTGACGAAAATAATGTGTAACAGTAAGCCCCCAAAAGTATGAAGTTAGAACAGAGTGATAGCTGAAATACTTTGTTGAGTGTGTGTAGGGAACAAGGAACAAGTCAGTCGGAAACCTGCCAACAAACAAGGAAATACAGTACAATAATATATCATCACTGAGGTAGGAATTCGCATACTCATAATACAAATGAATCAAAGCATAAATGCCGACATGCAAATATCCATGTCAAGTAATATAGGTCATGTCCACCAAACATACATTGTGGATCCATGCCATTATGACTCAAATCTGAACATAGCCACCAAAAATACATTGTGGATATATGTGTTAAAGACTCAAATTCGAACATAGACACGAGACATACAATGTGGATCTATGAAAAAGTACAATCTGAATAAACTCCAACACAACCTGAATTTGTCATAAAAGATCCAGGGTCTTCATCTCCATCACTATATAGTACGAATCTAACCATGTGAATACTTGTGCTGAAGTCGAACATGGTAGAAACCCCTTGATTATTGATCATTAGTGTATATCATTAACAAGTGCGAGGGAAATCACCATTAATGTCAATGAATCCCAAGGTATACTAGTACAATCCAATGGGTGTGAATTTGTGAGCTGAAGTCTAACACTCGACGAAATCTCTCGATCAGGGGTCAATAATGAAAACCCATTTTCGAAAGCGAGGAGACCTGCCATTGAGGCATGCAAGTTCCAAGGCAAAATTAGTTTCTAATTCTAATTCTCAGATAATG
Source organism: Picea glauca (assembly GCA_000966675.3). Classification (NCBI taxonomy): domain Eukaryota; kingdom Viridiplantae; phylum Streptophyta; class Pinopsida; order Pinales; family Pinaceae; genus Picea; species Picea glauca. The sequence continues at coordinate 353,899 of JZKD02S1939322.1, forward strand.
AGTTGAAGTCGACAGGAAAAGACTCGTCATAGGAGGGCCTTAATGTATCCCATGTCAATGACACAAAACAGGTATAAATATTTGAAGTAGATTAGAGTAACACGTGATTCAGAACTGACTCAGGGATGGTCGATGCAATAGAAGGCTTAAAGACTGCATAAATGACCGACGCAATAGAAGACTTTCTAGGTTGAACTTTTCTTTGAACATATTGACGATATGACAAATGTCTTGGAAACACTGACTCAACAACAAGGATCACAGACCAATTTGTAATCTTATAGAGTATTATCAAGAGACAAGTGGATCTTCCAACCTAGACACAAAGCGAGTGAAAGGGTGTCATGTTCAAAAGAGACTCTTCCATAGAGTACAGGTTTATACACATTTCTTTCCCAATTTTCCCCCAGCATTTCTGGCGAGTACCTCTTTATTTTTACACAAGCTTTAAGAGGATAACATATGCTTGAACTGTAATTAATGAACCATAGGAGGCAGTGGTTTGGTCCCATATGGGCCTTTCAATGTTTGTTTTACGAGTCCAAAGAAAGTAAACTCAGTGATTTTTCATATTAAGAGAGTCTGAAAATTACTTAAACGAAACTCTAAACTACCGCTCAACGGACGTTTTCTTCAAATACTTTAACGAGCATGAAAAGAACAAGATTGCTCGTCCATCTTTTCATGTTTAGAGAGTTGAAAAGAGATTAAAGAGGACTCCAAGGGATTCCGTTTTCGTATAACCTTTACGAGTCCAAAAAAAGTGATAAAATTATACTCAGTTACATTCTCATTTATTTATGAGAACGAGAAAGAACAAAGACTAAGCTCAGGATTGTTTTCATTTTTACGCAAACTTAAAACAAAACAAAACTATGCTTGGGATAGATTTTATTTTTACACAAGCTTAAATAAACAAAACTATGCTTGGACATGATTTCATTTTAACACAAGCTTGAACCAGAGGAAACTATGCTTGAGGTAGGTGGTATCATTTTTACACAAGCTTGAACTAGAGAAAACTATGCTTGTGACTTCCCAACGCATTATCCAGGGTCCAGGGATAGTTGGTACTTATCCCCCAACTTAATAAGCTAGCGACTTAACTTCAACATGAAGTCCAAAGGTTGTAAGCATTTCCCCCTAAGCTTCATTTCGTCCAATAGCACAGGCGAAGGAAAGGAAGCTTCAAATACTATACGTAACGAAGTACTTGACTCAATCGAAGAGGGGAAAATCTATTTCATTTTTTAACGAGCTTGACACAGGAACAAGAACTATGCTCGTGAATCCAAGTTCAATCCCTGTAAATCTGTTTCATTTTTTAACGAGCTTGACATAGAAACAAAAACTATGCTCATAAGCTTTGTTTCATTTTTTAACGAGGTTTCTACAGAGACATGAAAACTATCCTCGTAAGTTGGTTTCATTTTTTAATGAGCTTGAAATCATAAAACCATACTCAAGGCTGGTTTCATTTTTTAATGAGCTTGAAATTAGAAAATCATGCTCAAGGTTGGTTTCATTTTTTAGTGAGCTTGAAATCAGAAAACCATGCTCAAGGCTGGTTTCATTTTTTAATGATCTTGAAATCAGAAAACCATGCTCAAAGATGGTTTCATTTTTTAATGAGCTTGAAATCAGAAAACCATGCTCAAAGATTATCTTCTTGATCATGGCTTCCAAGAGGACAGTGCTCTAGAAGGATACCATGTCAAGGGAAAAAACTCAGTCATGGCCTCCAGGAGATCTTAACTCGATGGAAGAAACACACTCTGGAAGGAACACATGGTGAGGGTCGCGATAGGGGTAAGGAGATCAGGCTCCAATAGCCCTGCCGAAGAGATGACCGTGTCAACTATCAGATCCAAGTCATAAGAGATTGAGCTTACAGTGAGAGTCCATCTTTATCGACAGCTGAAGACATGGGAGACAATGCCACATAATTCACTTATGGCAAGGACAATACCGACTGCATATAAGAACTGTTTAGGGAGGTCATTGGGTTGGTAATCAAGTCAGGATAAACAAATGAAAGTTTATCAATAACCACAATTATTCCATCGTAAGGTAAAGATATCACACGAAAAAGAGTGGACACAATAGCTTTCATGGCATAGACATAATCTCTCCCAAGGAGTAAATCGAAATCCAAAGGGTCATGGACTACCATAACATCAATAAAGATAGTTTTCCCTCCCAAAGTTACAGGGAACTGAGGAAGGACTCCTAAAGGGTGACTAGTTCTTTTGTTAAAAGATAACAGATTCTGGGTAACCAACGCAAGTTAAGGACAACCCAAAGCTTGCCAAGCAATAGAGGACAAAATACTAACAGATGCAAATTCATCTATCAGCGTCTAAGCAACATCCTGAACACAAACTTGCATTGCAATCTTGAAAGGAATGTGAGAGAGAAGATGAGGGCCAGTTAGCGCACCCCAATCAAAAAGTATGGCCCCATTACTTGGAGGGGGTTCCGCGGGAGAAGAAGGAATTCCCCTCAGCGTGGTAGATTTTGTATTAACGAGAAAAACATGGGAAGTATCGAATTTACTCTCTAGAGGGAGAGTAGGATCGACCAATGATTGGATCAGATCGACCACTTGGGTTTCATTCTCCAAGGAGAGAATGGGGTCGACGGATGGAAATGGATCGATCGCTTGGATTTCACTCTCTAACGGGAGAGTGGGATCGACCGAGGATGGGATCAGATTGACCACTTTTTCAACTGCTGTAACTAAGTATGTGACCAGATTGACTACCTGATCAACTAGACTAACCGATGAAGGGACTGGATTGATCATTCCATCAACTATAGTTGGGTCGAGAGTAAGCTTGCAATAAGAAGATGGAAGTTGAGGCTAGGAAACAGTCATTTCTTCCAGTAATTTTGAGGCTTCATCCACGCGAGGAAAAAGGTGAGTTTGATGACTCCCTTTGCATAACATACACGGTAACTTGACTCTACTTTTATTCTTCCCAACGGTATCTTGACTAGTTGACGGGAGGTCATCAACATGTTGTTCAGAGGCTGACGACACGGGATGACGAGGGTGTGTAGACCATGCTTCTATAACCTTAGATAGAACAGGGAAATATTTAAGAAGATGACTACCCTTACAAAGCCTTCAAGGGTACTTCGGCCTATGGGTTGTTTGGGTGATCTTGGCATCATCGACACTACCAACATGATTATGAGTAACTGGTGGTTTTCCAACATGTCTGGCAGTAGTTGGAAGTTTGGACCCTTGCTTATTTTTCTTCTTCTCAATCTTCCTTTTCTTCTTCTTCTTATCCACTGGGTTACTAGATTCAGAGATTTCACTCGGCGAAGAATATGAAATGGAAGAAGACCTTGCAAGTGAAGAAGGTGAAGAAGATCTTACTGGTGAAGACGATGAAGGATCAACATGAGGTTGATGTTCTTGGGGGGCAATGCTTACAACCGAAGCACTTGTTGCATTCAGGATTACCAGAGTGGAAAACAACCATACTGACAATCCAATTGTGAGACCTGGAAGGCTCAAATTAGCGATGTAAGGAGGAACAATGTTTTCTAAGAAGGAAAAAAAAAGGTTCCCTGGAAAAGGGGCTCCTTCATTGGTGGTTTCAGGAACTAGTGCCATTAAACACGGATCCAACCTAGAGTCTTCTAGGGAAAACAAAAAACACATGCTAAAAATATAGGAAGAAAACAAGCAAAAAAAACCTTCTTATAATGAATGCACTAGTTGGTGATGAAATCTAACGTCACGAGAACAATGTAAGAAGGGGTTGAGATAGAGCAGGTGGAAAATTTATGCTGACAGCCTGCTTAACGGACTTACACCCTAGTGCAAGCTCCCACACATAAATGTGGGTATACCCTCCAAGGAGACTTAGTGAGTTTGGCCAACGTCGATTCCAGGTATCGTGAAGACTTGCCCCTCCACAGTCACCTTGTGTAAAGACTCTAAAGAGATATGCCACTAAGGTTACCAATTACGACAATGATGCATGGGGAAGCAGTCGACAATCTGATCCATGTGCAAGGGTAGGGTATCTAAGCCTGAAATCAACTCGAGAAGGTCCCCACAGGATTTTCTTCTCAAGTGACCCCCAATAATACACGCAACCTCTACACTAAGACCAAAAAAGCAAGGTGAGTAACTCTGGCGGTCCTAATGCGACTTTGTGATTGACCCTTGTGTTGAAGGGCTTCCCAGGACAAAATGTAGAAATTGGATTTGTACTCTCCCTATCACAAGATACTATGTTTGTTTACAGCATTGGAAAGTTATCTTTCACGCCTATTCAAAAGCCTTACACCCTAAACTAATGTAGGTTTGCTAGCAGAAAATAGAAAAATGTCTAATCAATTTTTATAAGCACTTTATTTTAAGGTTGTTGTTTACTCAAGAGGAAAAATGGCGTGGACTAAATGATGTTTTGATCGACTCTAAACAATGCAAAGAAATGAGAATGCAAATATTTCACTTCGATGAAATCTATATTACGAGAAGGAGAAAACGTTTATCATTCCCAGATGCACAATGTCCCAAGATTTTATTAAACTCATAAATATCAAGATCTTCAAGAAATGAGCCAAAGAGACTGTACACCAATACACGATTCAGCCATGAGGGGGGAAATTTTTAAGAATTCAAGACCAAAAAATGCCAAAAACCATGCAATTTTGCTACTTCATATGCAAGGATGCCCCCAATCTAATGCAAAGCAAGAAATTAATTTTTTTTGTTTCAAAAGATAGCTAAAAGAAATAGAAAATCTCTATAAAACAAAGCAACCCAAACAAATTTTCTCTTTTAACACGAACTATTTAGAAAAACAAATGTTGTTTCACTAAACAATTCTAAAGAAACACAATGCTTTGTAACGGAAAGACACTCAAAGCAAGAGATCAAATCTTTCAAAAGAAAACAAGAAAAAACAAAGAAAAGAAGGCTAAAAGCATACTTAAAGATTGTCAATCAAACTATAAACAGATCATAATCAAACACAAAAATTCACCCCAAAACCATATCTAATATCTGGGCAGGGAAAACCATCAAAAACTAAAAAATTTCACAAAATCGTCGCGGCCTACCAACCAACATAGTGCAACGATCCTAGATCGTCACAAACCAGAGAAAAGTACAATGCGACAACGTCACACTGTGTCTAAAGGCAGGGTGCGTCAATCCTAGATTGTCGCACTGTCTCACAAACCAGGGTGCGACGATCAAAGGAAAAATGGAAAAACTAAAAAGCATGAGGGTTTTCCAATGAAATTAAACAGTCGGAGAGTCAATTTGGATCTCCCAATGACTCAGAAAACAGAACCTAGGAAATCAAAGAAAGAAAGCAAGACAACTAGGAAAACAATTTTTTCCCCAACAGAATCACCAATTTTTTTATCGGACAAATCGGTAAGTGTGGACACAAACAAATCTCCCTAGTTTCACCTCGAAACTAGAACAAAACAAGACAGAATATAAAACTTTTCCTGAGTTTTAATTATCAAGCATACTAACTAACAAGAGATAAATGACATACCTTTTAAACATCTTATGTCCTCTCTAGTGTCATCCTCGATATGTTCCAAGGCTTATGGGATGTTGAACCTGTAAAAATACACAAGCCAATGAAGTGAAAGAAACAATGTATACTCATCAAAACCTATGTATATGATCAAGGAGTCATACAATAAAATAAGATCAATTTTATGGGAAAAAAATATATCATTGTATTAAAGATATGAAAAGGATAATACAACCAATGCCTTCATGTTGTAAGATCCCTTTCAACAGTTCCTTGCTTCCCACACACTTCTTCTCCACAGATTCTGAGATCAACAATCTATCTTGACAAAGCAAAGCTCGAAGCCAACATACAAGCTCCAAAAACGCCAAGCTACAAAACTCAAGAACTTTCGAACTAACTTTTCCCATGAGAACTCTTCTCCTTTTATAAGCTGAAAAGGATAGGGTGACGAGGTTAGGATGACGTGACTTAGATACAAACCAATCAGAGGCCACCTCACCCTCAAATCTTCTATTCTACAACTTTCAAGAAATTCCTCTTTTTTCTTCGAATGAAAATCGCTGCACCCTCAACACTAAGAAAATTGTGACGACGTCATAGCCCACTATGGTGCAACCTGCAACAATCCTAGATCTTCACACCATTAACACTAAGCAAGGTGCGATGACACATTTTTCTAAGGTTGATCCGAAATCGGATTCAGAAGGCTGTCAAGGCATGAAAAATGCTCAAAAATGAAAGTGCTCGGAATCCGACGAAACTAACACCATTGCTTCCGTCTCGTCTTCCTGATTCCGGTGGTATAATTTTTATCTCAAACGGAGACCGTATGGAGAAGATATCGCATTCTGTCCGCCAAGCCAAACAGGCAAAATTTTGGGATGCTGACTGTACCTGTCCGTATAGTCCGTACAGGACACGTGTCAGGTTCGTACAACGACATGTGGTAGTTCCGTACGATGACACGTGGTAGGTCCGTATGACGACACGTGGTAGGTTCCGTACAGGACACGTGGCAGCACCGGAAGGCGACACGTGTCAGGCAGATTTGGCACTTTTGGCACACGGTTGGGCCAATCCGAAGGTGACATGTGTCACCACTGGAAGGGTGACACGTGGCACGGATGACGTCAGTAGATGATGTGGCTCGAGTGATGTGGCAGATGATGTGGTGTATGGGAGATGACGTGGCAAGCTGACAGTGCGTACGGCAAAGCTGACGCGGCGAAGTGATGTGGCAGTACAGCTTGACAAATGGCAAAAAATGTGGACCAATCAGAAACTGACATGTGTCAAGGTTTGATTGGTGGTTAAGGTGACACGTAGCCCAATCACGGGCTGTCATGTGGCACCCTGGTATTTTTCTAATTGGTTTTGGGTTCAAAAACTTTTTGGGGTCGACCGGATTCGAACTGGTGACCTCCCCTTTACCAAAGCCTTAACAAAGTCTGATTTACCAATGCGCCCGCCGGTGGTTCTTGTTATGTAATCGAAAGACATTGTATTAAAATTTGATTTAAGTGTTGGTTGGGGGGAAAAAGGGTCAGGGCTTGGCCCCATCCCTTGGCACACACGACCACGTCCACGGGACCATAGGCGCGGCGGTTTGAAAACAAAATACGCGGGGTTTTTATGTGTAAGCCCTTGGCCTACACCATATGGCCAAGTAATGGAACCAGGAGCCCGCGTGTTGGTTATGGTTTGGTACAAACGGTTATACCGTTGGGTCCCGCAGTCCTATGTGTAAGCCACGAGACCAAGTGCCAATGTTGTTTGGGGCCAGCGCTAGCCCTTTGGGCTAAGCGCTTGGCCATATTAACATTAATATGACCATAAAAAAAGGGCGCGCGCTAGGCCAAAGGGGGCTAGCGCCCGATTTTTCCAACTATATTATAGTTTTAAAACTAATATATAGTTTAAAATTGGGTATGATAACCACCTTTTGATTAATTAATCCCATTTTAATGTAATTAAGCCTATTTTGGAGGTTATTGGGCTTTTTTAGAGCCTAATTTTTGGGAGGAAGTTGGAGATTGCTAACCAACTTTCCCAACTATTTAACCAAGGCCATGTTGAGGCCATTTGGTCAGCTTTTGGGATCTTTTGAAGAGATTTTGGACGGTTTTGGAGAGCATAGATGCTGAGGCAAAGCCAGGTCTAAGCCAGTTTGAGGCAGGGAAGCTGTTGAGGAGGAGATGTTGTCGGACGATTTCTGAGAGCTCGGGACATCTGTTTCAGGTGTCGTAAGTTGTGCAAGATTCTAGAGATCTGGGAGAACATGACCAGATCAGTCTGGAAGCCAATCGGCATTGTAAAGATGTACTAATAAGATTTCGAACAGAAATAAAGAAGCCTCC
>JZKD02S1939322.1:368626-388661 GCA_000966675.3 Picea glauca
GGAATTTTCCTTTGGCGAGCTCTCTATCTATATGTGGCATGAATCCATTGGTTCTGAATCCCACCGCCTATTACTGTCTAACATACCTCGTCACCTCAGAACATCATTATCCACCTTTTTCTTAAGAGTCACATCCCATAACTCTATCAGTCTTTCTCCCTCGTTCACCCATGGAAAGTCCCTTCACCATGGTCTTTTCCCCCAATCAATACCTGCCACATCACTCAACCGTATGCTTCAGTCATTGTCACCTACCATCTCATGCTCTAAACTACCCTCACCATTTACCCAGTCGTCGCACCAGAGATTTTTCCCCGTTTGCCTATTCGTTACAGTCAGTCGCCCACATCTACAGTCGTCCCTGCTAACCTTTGTTTTATTTGCAGGTATTTTTACACTGATGGCACCAAAGTCAAAGAGAACAGAAGGTGAAGAGAATCATTTTCTCCCACCTCCTGTTGACCTTGATAGGATTCCTCTGGCTGACAAAGACTACTTAATCGCAGACACAAGATGCAATTTCGACTTCACAGACCTACAGTCATGGCTTAAAGAAGTCTTCCTAGACTAGAGTGACGAAATTAGGCTCTGGGAGTCCAACCTACCCTTGTATCTTTTCCCCCAGATTCACCACTTCCCAAAATTCGCCCTCAAGTGCCAAGCCCATTATATCCTCGAACAAAGAGCCATTGTGTCCTCGTCCGGGGAAATTCTTTTCCTCATCACACCAGAAACCATCGACCAAATGATGCAGATATCCCGAGCCGAATCTACCTCACCTTTTAACCTCAAAGTCATCAAAGATCTTTACCAGAAGTTGTCATTTCCTCAAAGAGCTCAGATTTTTGAGCTTTTTCTTCGACAATCCACTCATCTCCCCACTACGAACCCCCCTTATCCTTCCTCCCTATTCTCAATAAAAGGAAACCAGGTCATCACGTCACTATGTGCCTTGCTTGGATATTTTTCAGATCAATGGGTAGATGAACCCATTTTTCGATTTCTATCTATTTTCTCCACCGATGAGAAACCCACTACACAGTTCAACTACAGCACGTTCCTGGAAGACAACATTCACAAACAATTCATGAATTTTTCCATAGAAGGTACGTTCCAGTATTCTGCAATACTGGCATACCTATTCATTTTCTTCCAAGCGGACAAATTTTTTTTTCTATGCGGAAGATGGACGAGGATGGTAGACCACAGGCAGTAACAACATGGACTTCTCTGCTCAGACATAACTCAACAGAATTCTGTTTCAAGCAGTTCATCTAGCAGTTCTACCACCTAGTGATGAGTATGCTCAGCAGCAAACCTGAACCCAGAATTAATGAGGAAATTTAGAGGATTCTACATCTCTCGAACCTTACAAAGACTGGTGATTGGTACTTGTACCAAAATCATACTAAGATCAAAGTCTATGGGTGCGAGTTGGCCCCATATAAACTACCCAAGTACTTACCTATTAGAATTTTCACCCTGGAATACATAAGGTAGATGATAAACTCAGACGACATACATTTTGTGTCTTTGAAGAAGAAGCAGCAGCTCAGAATCAAAGGGAAGATTGGGTCTTTCATCTGCAACAGTCAAGGGGCCGGGGAGGAAGCAGACAGGCTGCTAAAAGAAATGAAGTTTTTTGTTAGTTTCACATGGCACTATGATCCGTGCAGGATAATTTCTGAGATGAGGATCAAAAATAAGAATATCCCGTATGTTCACATATCTAGGCTTGAGGTAGAGAAGTTTGCAAACCAGACAGAATGGGAGCCAAACACTCTGTTTGAGACAGAACAACAGGACCCTTCGGTCACTGTTTCACAGATGACTACACCACAGGTTCCAAAGGAGAAAAGGCTCAGGAAGGACACTTCGCCTTCTATCACTAAAGTATCATCTGAGGAGTTCCAATTGCACACAAAGAGGCCGAAACCCACTCAGGCACCCGACACAGCTGGTGAAAAGGAAATTCCATCCACTACAATGACGGAGGTGGATCAGTCACTCCTTAGTACAAGCAGCAAGCAGATCATAACCTTAGTATTGCCAAAGAAGCCTACAGATACTCCACCAGTCAACCAGCCAGGCAAAACAGGACCGAAGCTGAGTATCTTTGAGAAATACAATTTGATCAAGAAAAAGAATCAGACGTTGACCAGCAGCACATATGCTCAGTTCTGGAAGCAAACATCGACTGCACAACACAGACTGCTATCGGCATTAGACACTGAGAAGGGTATAATGCACATGGAATTTCTCCAAGAATAGGTGCCAAATCCAAAGGTAATCATCGATTACAAAAGGGCAACTTTCGAATTCCAGACTAAGGATGTGCATCCAAYTGATCAAATGGATCTGCACAGGAAAATTGGAGAAATGGTTTTCTCCACATTGGCAYATGCTTCCACTGCTGCCTCCAAGTTACAAGTATCTYTGAATAATGTCCAGACGCAGTTGAAGTTGGAAAAAATATCATCCTTTGCCAAGAATAACAGGATTAAGACGTTGGAGGAAATGGTCCTCAAGATCGGATATGATCCCTCGAATGTGAAAGAAGTCGAGGAGATGATCAAGAAGAAAAATGTCGACATAGCATCTCTAAGGAAACAATTGAAGATGCCACCAACAGTAGACTCACAGGCAAAGGAAATGGCGGAGACAGAAGGAGAAAAAGATGAGATGCTTAATTTGATCATGGAGCAGAATGCACAATTGAAGGAAATGGAAGCTGAAATGGAGAAACTAGTGAAAGAGAAAGAGAAGTCAAAACCCATGGAAGTCATTCCATTGAGTGCAGTTCCACTCTCAGGAGTGAGCACAGCATCCCTAGCAGAAATTCCATCGGCAAATCCACTGACGTCTCTGGAAAAGACTGTTGAACTAGCTAAATCTATGGAAGAGATCAATCTGCAAGAAACAGAGATTAGCAGGCTCAAAAAGGAGATCGAGAACCTCCAGGAACTCAAATTTTCTTACCAAAACAGCTACTCCAAGGAAAAACAAGTGTCAGACCATCTCAAACAGGAGTTACAACAGCTTCGGAAGCAAACAGTGGCAGGCAAAACACTGGCCGAAGTCAAAGAAAGTGTCTGGACAGACATCACCAAGTCTATGAATGAAATATGGCCAATGATACAAATTATGTTTGAGCAAAATGAATTGGTACAAAGAAGTAAACAAGCCATCGAGAATATTAGAGCATAACTGGGAGAGATGCCCACAGAGGCTACTGAAATCATCAAATTCCTGAATTCTAAAACCAGGGAGGAGCTGGAAGATCTGAGAATTGAAGATAGAACAGAGACCATCCTTGAGGTCAAAAGAGTCATAACCAAGAGAGGACTGATGCTACAGCTAGAAGAAAAGGTTCAGGCTATGGACCAAGGGGTGCAAATGTTTTTCAGGAAGATCGAGGGTCTACAAAAGAAGGGTCTTCCTGGTTTGAGGGCGATAAATGACAAATTGATGACACTCCCCGATTACAAAAAGAGACTAGCCACTGTGGCTAAGGATAGTTTGAAATTTTTTGGAATACAAGGCAATATCACTGGCAAAGCATTCCTAGATGCTCTACAGTTGGACATCATCATACAGCATGAGATCTAGTACATCTTCATCATCAAGCCAACTTTTGCTAAGTACACAGAGATGGATGAAGTTTACTGAAGGTTACTCAAAGTCGTCGTTCCTAGTCATCTTCGATGGGAAGAGATTTGCAATCTGATCGAGTAGCCGATGAGCTGTCCAAGCCCAATCAGTTATCCAATCAGACGAGGTCATGCATAGGCCTCACCAACGGTTCACCCAGAAAACAACATGAAGCTTCGACACATCATCAAACAGTTTCCTAGATTTTGTAGTTTGTTAAGTTAGTTAAGCTAAAAATAGATTTACCACGTCCTGATCTTTAATGACGGTATCGTTTGTAATTTTCGTTATAAATACTTCACTTTTCGAAGTATTGAGGGTTGATCTTTACGCCCGACAAGCTACAAGACTGTAACATTTTAATCAAGAGATCTTCCATTAATACAAAGAGACATTTCACAGGATTCTTGTGTGTTATTTATTGGTGATGTTTTCTCTTCTTTGTTAAATGTTCTTCTCGCTTAGTTATCATATTTTTTTCTAAATCTAATCTTTGAAAGTAATGAACGTTGCAGGATTTATCTTTGTATACCCTGTTTCTGACTTTGAAAGATTTTAATGTACGTCTTCTGATATTATAGTGAAGAAATTCTTAACTGCTTCTTTACTTTGATTGATATTCTCGTCTTTTCTGCTATTCAAAATTTTACTGCTAAAGAATCCAACGAATGCACTATCTCGCCCTGTGAAAAGGATCCTTCATTTTTTGGTTTAGATTCTCATCTCAAAATACAGACCCCATAGCCCAATGGATGTGTAAATCTCTCTCGGCCAACTTAACGAAAACAACAACAAACAAAACAAACATATTTTATTTAACTAGCCTAATATCTTAAGTTCAAAACACACCTAAAGCATACAGAGAGATCCCTCTCTGAAGCTGGTAGGGCTAGATTCCAGTTTCGAAGTGGTTGGATAAAGTTACCTCTCGTAGATTTCTTCTTTCCTAACAACCTTTAGGAAACTTACAGAACATTAACAAGTTGGACACATTATTCTGACTTATTATCTTTCACCATGGTGACTCCACTATGCATAAGGGAGACAAATCAAAAGGCTATGGAGGCTATCCTGGCCAAGATATTTTCCCCCTTCAATTTCTCAGCCATAGTTGTTTATCCACATCCAGTGTTGGCTATAAATGAATGGGATGATTATCTTTCGAGATTCAAAGGAAGAAAACATGAACATCCCGATGATCACTTACTAAAATTTCATATATGCATGCTTGAACATGGCTTCTTTCACGAGGATCTCTGGATCAAGATGTTCAAAATTTCTTTAGAGGAAGATGCTCATGAAGGGTGTCAATATCTCCCTGCTGCTAGTATCCATTCCTTGAAGGATTTTCACGATGCTTTTAATTTGTATTACGAGAAGATTTACCTGGCTCATCTTATTTTTTATGGTTGTTGTAAGAAGTTAGCACTCCACATCTTGCAGATGATAGAGTGTTCCTCGTGTGATGAGTCCAGTAAAGATATAAGTAAGAGAGAAAGTGAGGATAAAAGTGAGTATTCTACAAATACGGATGGAAAATTTTCTCTCTCTATTTCCCAAGAAGAAAGCCTTCTAGATATGATTGATGATAGCGCTGATGATTGCATATCCATAGATGCATTATATTTTTCCCCTGGTACACCTGATGTATCATATTTAAAAGAAGAAATGGTTGAAGAAAAGAATCAAGAGATTTCTCTTTTTTCTTTGCAAGATAAAAGAGTTTTGCGCTCACCGACCTCTAATGAGTATTTAGAAGCATAAATCATAGGTTGTCAATCTTCGTATGAAGGAAAAAGCTTCTACCAAGAGAAGCATGATAGAGAGAAGGAGCCATCCATGGATATACATAAAGAGATTTCTTACCCTCAGCTAGTAGATGTTATCAAAGCAGACAAAGGAGAGGAGGATTAGCAGCTCGCATCAACCTTTTACTCACCTGTGCTCGCCACATAATTTCAGCAAGAGGTGAGCAGTTGTAAGACGGAGCATGCTTTCTGTTACCAACCCAGTAGATTTTGTCACCTATTTTATGACCTTGTAGGGGAGTACATGGAGTTTCATTTTTTCCAGGTATTAAAGCCTCCAAACTTTATCTTTCCTTCAGCGTTAGGAGGAGAACTAAAAAATGTAATCGATTTGTTGTCACAATTTCATTTTATTTTATTGATCAGTGACAAATTAAATAAGTTTTCAATTAGGAGGTTACTTGATTGGCTCTAGTGGAAGTCCACTTTCACCTAGCACTTTGTAAAAATCAGTTAGCCTAGGACTCTACATAAATAATCTCTTTCTAGAGCATGTGTGTTTGTTTTCCTTTTTTTTAAGTAGAATAATGTACATGTCGGCCTTTGGCGAAATTTTTTGAGCTCGACTCCATAACCCAATAGCTAAGGCACTGGAACTAATTGTTCTTGGTAGCTCGCAGGGACCATGCCATCCCTTGTAGAGACAAATGTTATCATGTGAACTTGTCAGAGTCCTGCGAGTTTGTGGTTTCTACCTAAGTCTATAATTTTTCCCTGTCTCTCTCCTTTTCGCAGACCAAGTCTTAAATTTTTCCCCCTTCGACTTGTAAAATCATTTTCGTTTCACCCCCTCTATGTTTAAAGTGAATCGGTCTCCCTGTTTTCCCAGTCCACAACCAGTCGTCCAAATCCTCGATCATGTAGGTTGCAGCCATGAACACAAAGCGCAGATTTCCTAACGATCCATTTCGGGCTTGAAGCACAAGCGGAAGGCAGTTTTAAATTTTCAACGGCGGAGATCCATCAAGCGAATCAATTGACAACATGCATTCTTTCAGAAGGTCAAAATTGTGCGAAGTATAGTGCCAGAGAAAAATCCTGAAGATCAAAGGTCGAGCAAAGATTGAATCTGGGCCATGGATCTTATTAGGAGAGATCAATGGTGGAATATTATCTTGGGAATCAGGAGTTCGAAATGTTGTTAAAGTTGTTCGTCAAAGGTCCAAAATCCCGAAACCCAAAATCAGCAGGAGTCGTCTGATTCAAAGGGATGTGTGGCACCAGATCCAAGGATTCACAGTTTTGAGAATCAGAGATTTTAGCATTGAGCGGTTGGCAACTGGGGTTTTCAAGGAAGCAATCATGGTTGTCAAATTCAAAGTAAGTTTGATCGTTGATTTGAATAAGGCTATTTCGCAAGTTCATGCATCGAAATATTTAAAATCAAGAGGAGTGAAGACTCTTGAAAGATGAAATCCCGAGGCACCTTTGGATATAAGCATTGAGTTATGACCCGAGGTTGCATGCAGGATGGAGCAATGAAAAGGAGTTGCGCCAAAGTTCGAAAGCGCCCATATTGGTCACAGAAAAATATCAACATGGCCTCGAGATGTCGAGATTGACTCTTAGAAGTCGTGGGCACCGTCTGAGCATTCATGGGTGTCAGGACTCATCCTGATCTCAATGAAGGTAGTTATTGAAGATGGGGGCGGCAGTTGAGACCTCATCTCACCCCATAAATGGAAAACATGCAGAGAGTGGTCGTAAAGGTAGATTTTCAATCTAAAGCTTCCATTATGGACATATTTTCCTGTAAAGCACATAATTGTGCCTGGCTCGCATCTGACAGGAGGAGGCCTGCACAATATGACAGAGTAGGCGTCGACTGAAAACGTTAATGTAGTGGTCCGATCACACTCCTGGTGGTTGCAACATTTCTGAGTATATATAGGCAGTTTTAGTATTTTCTTAAGGTTGATGGTTGAGTAGTTCTCTCGTATTGTAAACTTTTGATGAAGAACATTGGTTCTATGGTTATGTATTTGTTTTTAATACATCTTATTTAATGAAATTCAGCTTCTTTTTCATCCTATTTGCCTCTAATATTGAGAGAGTTCATGAATGATTGTTTCACATTGATTGTTGTAACTATATTATGATGAATGTTTGATTATAGTGTTGTTATAATTTCTTTCAGTTTCTTTGAGATTTGAATTCAAGAGGATCTTGTGTTTAAGTTTTTCCTCCTTAGGCTGCAGGAAGACCTAATGTCCACAACATACCTCTACACTCTCCTCATCAATGTTTTCCTTCTATTCACCCTTACTCCAACTTATTGGTTGAAGTTAATCAAGACCTCACCTACAAGTGCATATCAGTCTAGTTTTCTGAGTTAAAACGATATTATCTTAAGTCTGCGCCCATTTGACCTCTTTAAAACCAACTTGTGACATAAAACTCTGATGGGTATTGGGCTTACCTCCAACGTAATCTGGAGGTGACTTCTAGTGTTAACAACGTGGAAACATAATGTGGGAGAAAACCACAGAATGTTTTTCTTATATGTCAAGAATTACATTCAAGAAAGCACCAACTTCCAATTCTCCAGTTACAACTAGAAGGAGGCTATGACCCCCTAGTTTCTCAAGCTACAACCTGAGGAAGCTCCAACTCCCCAATTCTCTAGCTACAACCAGAAGGAGGCTACACTCCCCTATGTTCTTCGGATACAACTGGAAGGTGGCTACAACCACCTATCATTTCCCCATCCAACCGCCTTGAAATATAAATTCCAAATGTAGACAATATGTCATTGTCACTTAATCAACCACTGCCACTGCCAACCTATCACTGTCAACCTGTATCAATCAACCTGCACCAAACAACCTTTACCAATAACCTGAACCATGCATCAACCTATACCTCAACCTGTATCATCAACAAGTGCATAAACCATGCACCAAACCTGTACAAATAACCTGTCACAACCACATGTCCAAACAACCTGTCTCATCAATCTTATCAACCAAATCAGATCTACTCACCATGATCATTCACCAAGAAAAATCTCAACCATATGCACAATATCACCAAGATGTACATCAACCAATCACAACAACTCACAATCATCACCAGGATCAATATGTGTTTCTAATAATATACAAAGAAAATTATTCTACATCATCCATAAACGATGTGTCAACAATACTACTAACAAGTTCCTCCAACCATGTACCAAGTATGTACCAATCATGCATCAAATACACATAAACTGTGACTCATCAAGATGTACCAAAATCATCAACTATACACCTCATGTATGTGCCAACTCATCAACTACTTATCTCAACCATGTACCCAACATGTACCTCAATCATATACCAAAGACATACACTGATACAACCATAAACAATTATCTAACAATTCATAACTCTATCCATAAACCCAATACCATAAACCATTACATGAAACCATATGCCATAACCTCCCTGTTATACAACCTCTATCTGTAACATACCTCAACCAAAATCCCTCATAAATTTCATCATCCAAATCTGATTTGTAACTCTGTAATAGACCTGGTGTATATGATCACATACCTACAAACCTTCCTTAACTTTAACAACAAGATACTAGTATTTTCATCAAACTTTACTTTAGTCTCACATGACTAATTTTGGATTAGTCAACAACCCCAACTTGAAATAATCATAACTATGTACCTGTAATGAATAAAGGTATGAAAATGGTATACAATGTTCTTCAATGTATTATCTGAAATTCCTCCAGATTTCACTGCTTGGAACCTCCCAAAAAATGATTTATAGTAAAAATGGCATACCTTGTTGAATTTTGGCTTATTCTAGAGAGCGAACTTGTAGAGCATGCCCTGCATCGAATATTTTTTGTATAGATTTGAAAATGGTACACAACATACTATAGACTGTAATCTAACCAATACATCTATTCTTACTGAATTTGGATCTGTTATGAAGAATTTATGACATTTTTACCAGAAACACATGTTTTAAACCCTATTTTCCACATAGTGTAACTCCCAAAATACGATGACCCACAAGATGAAATATTTATCACAATTACTTGGATATGTTGTCTTAATGGCCTCCATATTTCGTTGTTGGGATCATTGTAGAAAAAAAATTATTGCGAAAATGGTAAGATGATCTGTAAATAACATACCTTAGAAAGAATCATCAAAAGACTTCATCCTCCCTTGAATTTCGGCTTTCTTCACTTCACCTTCCCTGTGAAATGCACCTTAGATCCCCTTTGGTTACCTCAGTCACTTGTAGATATTCAATATGCTCAATGGATACTAATGGGAGACCATTTCTCTCTTATTTATACTCTCCAAGTATCTTCCTCTAGAAGTATCCACTTAACCACTTTGTCCACTTAGACGCTTTGTCCACTTAGCTTCTTTGTCCACTTAACCAACTTTCCCCACTTAGACACTTTGTCCACTTAACCACTTTGTCCATAAATAGTAAACTCTCCAATTCTAGTTGCAACTAATTTATTTTTAATTGTTTTCTTGTTGCAACCACTTAACCCATGACTAACCACTTTGACTGGTCAACTTCTTCTAGGAGCTTCTAGAATAATTTGACTTCTTTGACCTTCTAGGATCTTCTAGATAACTCATGAGGGTTCTCCAACTTCACATGGCCATAACTCTCTAACCTTGAGGATTTATCTGGCGTTCCACATATCACCAGAAATGGCATGACATGTACTATCCATCTAGAATAGTCTTACCTATAAATTCACTGATCTTCATGCCCTTATACCTTAAACAGACTCGGGTCCCTTACCCATGCCTTTGTGCTACCTAAATTCACTACCAGACTTCTTCCAAGGGTTGATATCAATCTACAATATCACTCTCCAAGGGTTGACATCAATTACAACCAACAATCATCACTCTCCAAGGGTTGACATCGATGACAACCAACAATCCAAACCAATTGTCCATCAACCTAAGACAACTACCTGACAATCTCCCCCTTTGGCATTGATGACAACACCAACATTGATGGCAACACTTAGTCATGATAGCATTCATGCTTATACTCCTCATCAATGTTTCTATCTCTCCCCCTTTGACATCAATGGCAAAGGGTATCTCTCTTTGGGGCTGCTTCCCCTAACTGAACTCTCCTTGGGGTTGCCCCCCCTGTCTAAATGCCTTTGATATTTCTTTGTGTTTCTAAGCCTATCAGTACTCTCTCTCTCTCCCTTCATATGAATAATATCTCCCCCTTTGACAAAGGGTATCACTCTGATGCAACATTGAATTCATATAGCTCATTCTTCCCTTGTGACAATTGCTCCCCTTGGAAACATGCCTATGTTCTCTATCTCCAAGCATCTAACTCTCTATCCTACATATGATGAATCTCTTCCCATGGAATAATACCTCTATTCTTACCTCTCTATCTGACAACTTATCTGAATGATATTTCTACCTATCTTTTTGGTTATGTTTCTCTCTCTTGACTTCTCTACAATATGTTGTGTAGAAAAATATAAGTCTTCATGTACCTGTTGCATTTTGGATTTATTGTCCATTGGTGCTTCCTTTTGTAATCCACTGACATATATGAAAATCATTCAAATAATCATGTGTAATTATCATCCATTATGATAATGTTCCTTTTTCTCTGAACCAATCTATGAATCCATGCTCTCATCCATTGTCATATATCTGTCCAAACCTGCTAAGTGTTCTTAGGAATCCATTTATGTGTGTATTGTCCAAGAATCTGCTATATAATTGTCCATAATGTTGGCCCATATACCACTATACTATCATGAAGTCTTCACTACTACAACTGATTAATCCATCATATTGTACTTTTGTTAACTGACTGCTCTGAATCTATCTATTCAAACTCTACAAGTTTCTCGAAGGATGGTTCTCTGGTCTATCTCAGAGACCACATAGACTCCCCCTATCTAATATTAATATTACCTAGGAGTCTCTAAGCCGGATAGCTTAGAACAATTCATGCTCTGATACAGAGTCATCATCATCTTCATCGGTAGATTCATCATCTCTTTGAACTCTGACTTCTTTCTTTCTTTCTGTGGATTGATATTTCACTACAATACCTGAAAGTACAATCTCTTGAACATGTTCCTTATTTACATGTCCTCCTTTTCTTCATTTATTTTCCAAACCTTTCTGTATTTGACATCTTCCTTTTTCTTTGTAGATTTGTCTTCATCTCGTTTTATTGTCAATCTTGCAATCTTTGGGACCTGGTCTTTGTTCACATGTTCTTCATGTTTTCTTATCCATACTTTCTTATATTTGATATCAGTGTTCTCTTCCATGGAAGTATCGATCATGCTTCTACAATCATGAGCTATGTGTCCATAGTTATGACATTTGTAACATTCAATGTTAAGTGGGACCACATAAGCATTTATTGCTTGAACATTTATTTTATAATCCCTGCAATCTAAAATCTTATGTCCAAAGTTAGTACAATAAACCATAACCATTAATCGAGAAGGACATGTGGCACACAATCCTTGACTTCGGAAGAAAGTACTCTGGGATAACAAATTTTTGGAACGTTTGGATCTCCCGAACGTCGAAGTCCCGAAGTAAACCAGGATCGTTGATCGGGAAGGACATGTGGTGCACGATCCTTGACTCTGGAAGAAACTACTCCAGGAGAACGGATTGTTGGAATGTTCGGATCTCTCGAACGTCGAAGTATCGAAGTAAACCAGGACCATTAATCAGGAAGGACGTGTGGTGCACGATCCTCAACTCTAGAAGAAACCGCTCTGGGAGAAAAGGCTACAGAAACGTTTGAAAATCCCGAATGTCAAAGTCCCGAAATGAACCTAAGTCGTTGATTTAAAACGGACGTGTGGTGCTTGATCTAGAACTCTGGGTACAAAGTACTTCGGAAGGGAACGGTGTGTGAGCGTCTGGGACCCCCGAACATCGAAGTCCCGAAGTGAATCAAGATTTTCGAAATCCCTGAGGACACACAACGCCGAATTGTGAATTTCAGAGATTTTCCCTTCCAGAGGATTCATGCGATGGTTGTCTTGGCGCTTGTTGTTTTGGCATATGGTCATAGCCCATGGTCATATGCAAGTATAGGGGGAATGGAAGAATCAGAAGGACTTTGAAGAGGGTATCTGCTAGTTCTGAGCTCGGTTTGGAGCATGGAGACCGTGGCTGGAAAGCCCTGGAAGAGTAAAATGGAATAGAGTCCCCAAATGAGGATATTAATTTCCTTAGGAAGAATGAAATTTTTACGCCCCGCCATGGGTGTGTTACAAATTGGTTTCAGAGCATGGTTACAACACTTGGCCTACTTGAGCTCAAAAATGAGTCATTTAAAAATCATGTTTAAAGTAAATTTTAAGGGTGAAACCTTATCTTACTACTTCCCTAAAGAGTCTGGTTAAACTTTTATTGAGGGAAAGAATAAAAATTTCTATTGTGTGTGTGTATTTAAGAAACTTGAATTGTATGTTGTTCATACACTAATAGATTGTTGACTAATAGTAATTTTTTTGTCAACACTCCAACAGTCATTGAATCACATGAAATCACAAGCATAAAGGATGGTGACACACCATGAAGTGGGAAAGGGCTCCCACAATAGAGACGAAGATTCTGATGAGAGGAGGGTGGTGGACACCCCTTCGGATCTGGCTGAAACTGTAAGGAGCCTTATGGCCAAATCACAGAGTTTCAATGCTGATAATGAGAGATTGATAAAGGAGCAAGAGAAACAAACGGAAATCAATGTAGTCTTTTTGCAGAGCTTATCTGATATACAAGGGCAGCTATAGCAGGGGCCTACAACCAACCATGTGGACCGATGACATACAGAGAGAAGTCAAAGTCCACTTGAAAGACAAAAATGTGGTCCCATAAGTGGACACACAGGGAGAAGTACCTCGAGGAAGGCCCAACCTGGAGGCAGGGGACGCTCATCGGAAGAGTCCTCTGGAAAGGGAACGAGCAACTCTAAGGGATCTTCTAGTAGCAAAACTAGCTCACATTCTCAGAAGAAAGGAAAGAAGTGAAATCATTCCAAAAGTCACGACCCTGAAGAGTTCAAGAAAGCCAAACCACCCTCTTTCAATGGAGATATTGAAAAGGGGGAAGAGGAAAAAGCTTGGCTGCTTGGTTTAAGGAAGTATTTCAAAGTTCATGACTATTCTGAAAACTTGAAGGCTCAAATAGCCATCTTCAACCTGAATGGAAAGGCTTCCATTTCGTGGGAATATCTTAAGAATGTGAAAGGAATCCATGAAAAGGAATTATCATGGAAACAATTTGAGAAACACTTCAAGAAGAAGTATATGTCAGAGAAATACGTCAACGGGAATACTAAGGAGTTCTATGAACTCAAGCTAGGACAGCTCAGCATAGAGGAATATATCAATAAATTCCTTGAGTTGCTAAGGTATGTCCCCTACATAAAATATGAAAAGGTAAAAGTCCAACGATTTTTCAGTGGGTTACCTTAGACCTACCAGAACGAGATTGAGTTTGACAAGTCAAATACCTTAGAAGACACTATCCAGAAGGCAAGGTACTCTTATGAACAGTTCGGGCGTCAAACAGTTTCTCATGAGGAGTGGAAGAAGAAGAGTAGTTTGGGGTTCAAGAAGAAGGGATTTAAATCCTCAAGGTTTAATAAATATAGGAAGGATTCAAAGATGAGCCTTCCTACCTGAAGTGTGTGCCAACATAATTTCCCCTCCCAGAGTGGAAATAAACCTTTTGGATCAGCCTCAGAAAAGACTAATAACCCAAATAAGGAACCCTTGAAATGTCGGGGTTGCAGAGAAGAACATTTGTTGAGGGATTTCCCACACTGACAATAGAACAGTAGGAGAATTTACAACATCCAAGAATCTACCATAGTCAATGACATGGCTAGGAGCATGCCATGAATTTATGTGGCTTTGGATAATAAAAAATCCGACCACCAAGCTTCAGTGGTGGAGATGAAAGGTATGATCGCCAACCGTCTAGTTTCTATTTTAATTGACCCTGGTTCTACTTTGATTTATGTGGCCCCTCAAACTATTGATAAGTGTAAACTACAACCAATTAGACATGTTAAGACATGGTTGGTACAAATAGCCACTGGAACCAAGAGAAAAGTAGTAGAGGTCATACCAGCTTTCCAATTCATCATGAATGGATTTCCCACCCGAGCGACCCTTAACATACTTCCCCTAGGATCTTATGACTTTTTTATTGGTATGGACTGGTTGGTTGCTTATAAAACTAAGTTGGACTATTACCATAAGACTTTAGAATGTGTAAATGAAGAAGGGAGAAAGATGACCCTTCAAGGGATTAAGAAGCTTGTCTCAGTGAGACAAATATCATCCCTTCAAATGAAAAAGTATTGCAAAAAGGGGTGTGTTCTATATGAAATACAGGTGTTAGAATCTATTGAGGATGACAAACCAAACCTAGAGGACCACCCCATATTAAGAGAGTATAGAGATGTGTTTCCAAAAGAGGTATCGGGTCTACCTCTGAGAAGAGACATTGACTTCTTGATAGAACTTGCACCAGGAGCGGTGCCAGTGTCTAGGAGACCCTATAGGATGAGTACACCCGAGCTAATTGAGCTCAAGCTATAGCTAAAGGAAATGATGGACAAAGGCTACATAAGGCCCAGTGTGTCTCCATGGGGAGAACCAACCATGTTTGTGAAAAAGAAAGATGGCATGCTCCGACTGTGCATAGATTATAGACAACTCAATAAGAAAACCATAAAGAACAAGTACTCCTTACCAAGAATCGATGACTTGTTCAACCAATTAGGGGGTGCTTCCATTTTCTCAAAGATTGACTTGAGGTCTGGATACCATCAAGTCTGAATCAAGGATGAAGACATCCACAAAACGGCCTTTAGGACAAGGTATGGCCACTATGAATTTGTGGTGGTGCCATTTGGACTAACCAACACCCCCGCCACTTTTATGTGCTTGATGAACAATGTACTCATCAAATTTCTAGACAGATTTGTATTGATTTTCATTGATGATATATTAATCTACTCCAATAAAAAAGAAGAGCATGAAGAACATCTTAGACTTGTACTTCAAGTACTAAGAGAACATCAGCTCTACTCTAAGATTAGGAAGTGTGACCTTTTCCAGAAACAAGTGCATTACTTGGGCCATGACATTTTTGAAGAAGGGGTAGCAGTAGACCCTGACAAGATCAGATCTATTATGGAATAGCATACCCCAAAGGATGTATCTGATATCAGATCCTTTATGGGCTTAGCAGGATATTATAGAAGGTTCATAAAGGGATTTTCCAAGATTGGTTGTCCAATCACTGCCCTCCAAAAAAAGGGGGTTAAATTCACTTGGACATCAGAATGTGAAGAAATATTTCAGGAACTGAAATACCTTCTGACCCATGCACCTGTGTTGAAGATTGTAGACCCTGATAATGACTTCCTCGTGTGTATAGATGCCAGCAAGGAAGGACTCGGAGGACTCCTTATGAAAGAGGGACATGTAATTTGCTACGCATCCAGGAAATTGAATGAGCATGAAATCAATTATGTGACCCATGATCTAGAGTTCACCTCCATAGTGCATGTTTTAAAAATGTGGAGGCATTACCTCCTGGGTAGGATATTTGTACTTATGACATACCACTATGGGTTGAGGCACCTGTTTGATCAACCAAAACTCAATGTTAGACAAGTTAGGTGGATGGCTCTCCTTAGTGAGTTTGACTTCGAAATCAAACACATCAAAGGGAAGGAAAATAGGGTAGTCGACGCCCTTAGCAGAAATGTGAAAACGATTCACCTGGCAGCAGTAAGCACTTGTGAAATGGATGTCAAAGAAAGAATCAAGAAAGCACAAGAAACAGATGCATTCTTCAAGACTGTGACCTCATACCTAAGTAAAGAGCCTACAGGGATAAAGTGTGAAGGCTATCAGATGCTCGATGAAGGCCTGCTGACCTACAGAAACAGATTGTGTATCCCAAGCTGTGATAACTTGAAGAGGTTCATAATGGATTAACTACACAAGAGACCATATACGGGTCACCCAGGATATCAAAAAATGATCACGACCACTAGGAAACAATTATATTGGCCTGGAATGAAAAGGGACATACCTGACTATCTAGCTAAGTGCCTAGAATTCCAACAAGTTAAGGCAGAACATCGGCACCCTGTAGGGTTGTACAACCTCTACCAATTCAAGAATGGAAATGGGAAACCATTTCCATGGATTTCATCACTGGATTACCAAGATTGACTAAGCATAATGATGCCATCATGGTAGTGGTGGACAAATTGAGTAATTTTGCTCACTTCGTTCCTGTCAAGTCGACTTGCAAGGCAATATATATTGCCAACATATTCCTGAAGGAGATATTTAGACTACATGGCATGCCTAGAGATATTATATATGACAGAAACACAAAATTCACTTCAATATTTGGAAATCCTTGATGGCTAGTCTTGAGACTAAATTGTTTTTCAGCACAGCCTATCACCCCCAAATTGATGGACAGACAGAAAGATTAAACCAAATATTAGAAGACATGTTAAGGATGCATGTAATGCATCATTCTAAGAAGTGGGAAGACTACCTGCCATTGGTATAATTTTCATACAACAACAGTTATCAAGAGTCACTAAAGATTAGCCCTTTTGAAGCCCTCTATGGTAGACAATGCAAAATTCCCATCAGTTGGAGTAATCTAGTGGATAGAATTTCAATCGGACTAAACATGATGAAAGAAATGGAGCAACAAGTGATTCAGATAAAACAAAATCTGAAAATTTCTCAGGATAGACAGAAGAGCTACATCGACTGAAAGAGAACCCCCAGAGAGTTCAAGACAGGAGACCATGTCTATCGCAGAGTTAGACCCAATAAGAGTTTTTTGAGAATGGGAGCTTGTGCCAAGATGGCACCTCGGTATTGTGGACCCTTTGAAGTCTTAAATAGAGTGGGACCTATAGCCTATAGGCCAACACTCCCTCCCACAGTAAAGGCACATAATGTTTTCCATGTTTCATTATTGAAGAAATATGTACATGATTCTAATCATATAATTGACTGGTCTTGATCTAGGAGGATTCGGAGGGAGAATTCCTTCTAGAACCTCAATGCATAGTAGACAGGAAGGAAACCTCACTTGGGAACCTAACCATTGCACAGGTCAAGGTGTAGTGGAAACACTTTGGCCCAGATGAGGTTACGTAGGAAATGGAGGATTCCATGAGACAAGCATATCCTAATTTGTTTACTCATGTATATACATATCATGTTGACAGATAGAACATTGAGGATGATGTTCCTTTAAGGGGGAGGGAATTGTAACAGCCTGTTTCCCCCAGTTTGTAAATATAACTATATTGGCCAAGGAACTATGGTAAACTCAAAGGTGTGAATGTTCGATTTGATGGACCTTTGTATAAAAGGTCGATGAATGTAAATTTTGTGATTTTAATAGAAAATGCATATGTGTTGCATGATTTTTGGAAAGGGGATGTGCTAAGAGAGACCACGAATGATATAAAAATATGGTGGAGGGGACCAGGAATGGTTGCGTTCACCTCCATTGAACCAATACTATGCTGGATTTAATTCCTCAGGATCATAACAACCCTCTGACCCAAGAATGAATTACAGTCAGGCTGGTAGGTGGGAAGACCTCCTCAAGAGTTAATGAGGGGATGGGGCAGACCACCCATCTGTAAGGCTTCCAGAACTGACCACTAACTTGGAGTTCGGGCCACATGCAATCTTGCTGGGAAAGGCAAGAAAGGAAAGTGTGGGGGTCAGAGAGGAAATCAATGAAGAGCGCAGAGACGATAGAGGAAGCTCTGGGATTCGAGGAAGAATTATGAAAAGAGTGCGTTCTGATCACGAGAAATAGAGACTGAGACGGGAGAAGGAGAGTAACCTTTGTCCCTATCTATTTATGATCCGGAAGAAGATATTAAATCTAAAATCATTATGGTCTAGCTCGGGGGTGGCTAGTGGTAAATTCGTTAGGAGTGATTGAGACTATGGTTGGTTGCAAACAGGCACCCTTTCTAGCAATCGCTTCACGTTATCTGGTTCCGATAAGTGTTTCCATACTTTATGCGTTGAATTGGGATTTACTAGTTGCATGCATGTATTTACTTATCTCTAAATGGTTCTGCATTGAAAAGGTTAAATTATGTATATACGTTGGTTTCCTCGAGGACTTGTGCTTCTACTTTTCCCATATGCTCCAGTTGATTCTCGAAGGTGTTTTTCCCTAGGGAGCTACCTCACCGCTCAGGAATCGGAGCAAGCCTCTTGGCACTGCTACCGTCTCGGAAACCTCACGAATTTACACCACCTAGTTTCAAAACTTAAGGTTCTGCAAACTAGGAAGACGTTTCCTTCAAAACACTAGTCTAAGAGATCTTGAACTCGCGCCCATGGTCTTAACTAAAACTCGGCTAAGAGTAGAGTGCACAGCCCAAGAGTCATCTGAAGGTCCATGTGACCTGGGTCTAGGAATCCTACACTAAGCCCGAAAGAAGCTAGTTCAAAATGATTTTGAAGTTTCGGGAGTTCGACGTCTAGAATGTCAAACCTCACAATAGTCAGAATTACCCAAACTCTCTGAATAACAAGAGACATAGATGAATCAAGAACCTAACAAAGGAGATGAATGTGAACCGTTCATCGGGAGGAAAACCCATCATAGTAGTCACATCGACTCAAATACTATCTGGAATTAACGAATCAAACATCAACCACTCGATTAGATCGATGGTTGGGAATCATTACGGAGCACGAAGGTAGAATTAGCAGACATGTTAGTTCTCGACCCGCAATTCATCAATGTCATTGATCTCATTGGGGATGGAAGATCAACGACCTCGATTAGACAAAGTCGAGCGAGCACTTCCCAAATTTTGGATATTGGGCCCCGCAGTCGTTGTAAATTGTCGATCTGTGATCAAAGATCGATGGTGGGGAATCATTGCAAAGCGCAAAGACAAAATTAGCGGACGTGCTAGTTCATGGCCCGCAATTCACCAAGGTCGTTGATCTCGTCAGGATGGAAGATCAATGATCACGACTAGTTCGAGTTGGGAAAGTACTTTTTGGATTGCAGAGATTGAGATCTCCGATAAAGAATGAACACCATGGGGTCCCGCAATCACTGTGAACCATCGATCGGTGAACAAATCGGTATTGGCCAGATCATGTCCTTGAAAACCTGTGGAAGGTTGAAGGATGATCAGACCAAAGCAACGAGGGCTCGTGTTTCCCTTGACCCAACTGTTTGTCATCCCCTGGCACACGCATACCTCACCCAAGTGGTTGGTGAAATGACTAGGATTCCGAAGTCTTGAAGTGATTTGTAGCCGCCGATCCATGGGAGACATGCATCGACAAATCGTTGACTTCAGGTGAAAAGCACTTTGGGAGAAAGCGAATGTGGAGAGGTTTAAACTCCCGAAGGTTGAATATTTGAAGTGATTCATAGCCTTCAATCTACAAAGGACACATGTTACCAGATCATGTACTTCGAAAGTGAGGGGAAAGAAATGAGGAGTAGAGGGTTGCCCGAAATGGAT
>JZKD02S1939322.1:393813-405969 GCA_000966675.3 Picea glauca
GACCTTCTTGTCTTCTTCGACATCTTCATAGTCGAAGTATGTGTCTAGATCTCTAATCCAGTCTAGAAGCTCCTCTGCATCCAAGTTTCCCTCGTAAACTGGAATGTCCATCTTCTCTCTTGCACCCATCCTTCCAATAGCTTTGATTAAACGTTCATTTGTTGGATCCTCGGCTACAACTTCTTTTTCACATTCAGCTTCAACTTCACTTTCAAAATCACTAAGATCCCCTGCACTGGTTGTGCATCTTTGCGCTGTCTCCATGTCTTCGAGTCTAGCTCGTAGATCACACATTTGTCTCTCTATGGCCGGATATGCCATCTGCCTACCTCTTCATCGCGACATTTCCCTATCCTCTGGATCAGGTGATTGTCTATCTCTCCTTGGCGACATGGTGAATTCTCCTTCTCTTCTACAGAAAGCAAAGAGTCTTTCTGTGCTCTGATGCCAATATTCATGAGCATATCAACAATACACAGAGAACAGACACATAACCATGAATTTGAATCAAATCTTCTTCTATTAATTCAAATATCAGTACATGGGTGTCCTTTACACAGCTCTCTGCATGCTCTTACTTCTTCTTCCTCTTCAGAATTCAATTCTCAATAATAATACAAATACACAATGAGGGTGTCTATATCACGTTTCCCTCTTGCGCTCTACAACTGTCTAGTCTAGAATTAAATTCTATCTACTTTACATTAACTACTTTAAATGCCTCTACCTACTAAGGACGAGAGCTAAAGGCTCAAGGTCCGATTACAATATACAAGTGTGCTTCATTAAATTTCCTCATTAATGTTCGTGCAACAGTTTCAAGGTGTTTTCAAAAATTTGTGCTGGACGCCTTCCAGCTGTCTTCCGCTTCCGCGCTGGCTCGCTTGACGTGGGAGATGCTCCTGCATCATACTCCCTCGCTTGAAAACTTTCATGGGCTCCTGTCCATGAGCTCCTGCATGATTTGTCCATGCTTCTGTATTTCCGCTTCAGTCTCCCAGCTGGCATCTTCAACTGGATGGTTCTTCCATTTGACCAAATACTCAAAGTATTGCTTTCGCCTGGTCCTCTTACCCACTCTCTTGTCCAGTATGCATTCCATTTGCGGCTTCTCTGCAACTGGCATCTTCTTTTTCCACTGAACCCCTGACTGTTCATCACTTCCAGTTTATGTTTCCCCAGCTATGTATGGGTATAAATCTGAGATATTGAATATCGGAGAAATTCCGATCCCATCGGGTAATTCAATATCATAAGCATTTATCCCAAATTTTCTCAAGACCTTGCATGGCCCGATTTTCCTTATCTTCAGCTTATTTTATGTTCCTCTCGGCAACCTTTCTTTCCTCAAATGTGCCAGAACCAGATCACCAACCTCAAACTGAAGTTGTCTTCTATGCTGATCTATTCTACGCTTATACTCTTGGCTTGATTTCAACAGTCGCTCCTTCATCTGGCTGTGAAGTTCCTTCATCGCCTCTGCGAATTCTTTTGCACTAGCGCTTCTAGTCGCAGTCTGTTCTGAATCCCTCAATTCAGAAATTCCTCTCGGCTGCATGCCATAGACAACCCGAAATGGTTGTGTCTGTTCTATGTGTATTGTTGATATGCTCATGAATATTGGCTTCCTTGTTATACATTTGCTTTATGTGTTGTGTATGTGATTTCATGTTGAGTTTGGAATCCGAAAGGAAGAGGGAATGAGTTTCAATTGTTTCTCTATTTGAGCCAGAGAATTCCTGCAAGGAGTGCAGTTGAAGTGTCCGCAAGGAGTGCGTTGATAGAGGGTTTAGATAGAGATAGCTTTTGTTCTCATTCACCCCAAAGGTGCAGTTGGGCACAGGAGTCGTGCAAGGAGTGCACAGGCCAGGTAAAAGTCTCAGGGTTGCGAACCTGAGTGAAGGATTTTAGGACTGTTGCTGCAGGTGTGCGCAGAGTCGAGGGACTTCAACACTTGGACGTGGTTGAAGGTTTGTCGCAAGGAGTGCGTGCAGGGGTCTTTTACAAAAGCTCAGAAGGGATAGGCCTTCGAATTCGTGGAAGGATAGCATAGGGAAGTTGCGACTTAAAGTTCGTAAGAGGCATCGCAGGTTTGCGAGCAGGTGGACGAGTTCACGAAGAATACTTAGTCATTTCGTGGATTGCATAAGGAAGAACGGACGGTCAGAATTCTCCGAGGAGAATTCACGATAACACGTGGGCCGTTGGATCTTGTAAAGGTGCAGGGGAGATACGACATCATATTCTCTAGAGGTTCGAAGCTCAGGAGGGGCAGAGCTGTTGATCAGGGCCACGAGGATCGTTGGATATACACGTATATCGTGTATCGAGGTTTCGTAGATCGAAACTCCAAATTATTGCAACAGGAATCGCGATATCGCGATACACGATATCCCGACAGTCGAAAGACAGTGTGTGGACCACAGTGGAGTCGGCAAGTGAAGGACAGGTGGCACGAGCTATCGGAGTTTCGTAGCGAGAAGTGTCGAAAACATTGCATCAGGATTCGTGAAATCGCGAACCCCGAATTCTCGATAGAGGTGAAGGGACGTTGAAAGGTCAACTCGCACGCGTGTCGGGTAATCGGCATATCGGGAGTCAGGAGTCGGTAAAACGAAGTGTTTGACATCGCGAGTAGTGAAATTGCGATAGGAGAAGTCCCGACAAAGTAAGGGAAGGAGTCAGCGTTGACTTATATCGGTGTTCGGGGATTCGAGGGTGCAACACTCGACCATTGACCTCGCGATACCGTGAAGTCCGATCTCCCGATTTGTAAAGAAGGGGGATCGCGCGAAGAATTCTGTGGGTGCAGATTTCCCGATAGGGAAAAAGAAGGACCGGGTAGTGTTCTTCGGGCCAAAGGAAGAGAAGATCCTGTGAGCGGGTGTGCCTGCAGGTGCATGCTGCTTCAAATGTCGAAGTCCCGAAATAAAGTTAAGTCATTGATTTAAAACAGACGCATGGTGCTTGATCTGGAACTCTAGGTACAAAGTACTTCAGGAGGGAAGGTTGTGTGAGCGTCTGGGACCCCCGAACGCCGAAGTTCCGAAGTGAATCATGATCGTCGAAATCCCTGAGGACACACGACATCAGATCGTATTGGTGCCTTTCTTTGGCGTCTGGTCATAGGCCACAGTCATATGCAAGTATAGGGGGAATGGAAGAACCCGAAGGACTTGGAAGAGGGTATCTTCCAATTCTGAGCTCGGTTCGAAGCATGGAGACTATGGATGGAAATCCCTGGAAGAGCAAAATGGAATAGAGTCCCCGAATGAGGATATTAATTTCCTTAGGAAGAACATAATTTTTACAACCCTCCATGGGTGTCTTACATTCTTCTTCAAGCTTCTCAACCTCTTCTTCTTTCTTCATTATCTGAGACTTCATGACCTCTTATGTTCTCTTTGCTTCTTCGAGATGGATTTTCAATGTAATTATTTCATCTTCGAATCTTCTCTCTTCTTGACCAAATTCTTCCTCAAGTTGGTTTAAGTCAATGGTTCTTTCCTTGAGGTGATCTGTCAATATCTTTTCTCTCCTTTCTGCTTCTTCCTTTTATGTTGCTATGTTGGCTTCTAAACATTTCTTTTGATATTCTAGAGTTTCTTCAATTCTTCTGGCCTCTTCTAGCTAAGCTCTTAAATTCTTAATGACCTGCTGAGCTTCTTCAGAACCTTGAACACTTTCCTTTTTCTTCGTCAATTCTTTCTTGAGTGACTTTTTTTCTTTTCTTTCTTTTTTTATATATTCAATTGCACTGATCAATTGTTCTTTGTAATCAACTTATGCTTCTTCATACTCTTCCTCTTTTGAATATGTCTAACATGATGAGCATCTTTCTTCTTGTTTTCTACCTGCATCTTCTTGGGCATTTTCTGGATCTGTGATGGGTGAAGAATATATATTATGTAACTTATCCCAAATTTGTTTGGTTGATGAACATTTACCAACATTTTCTCTTACCGGATTGGGTAATCCTTCCCAAAAGAAATCCATTGCTATTTGGTTATTCTTCTTCAATTTCTTCTTGGCTACAGTCTTTTCCTTTTTGAACTATCATATCCTATAGCAACTGATTGTCAAATGTCATATCCATGTGCCTCCAAAAATACTTTCGTCCTTCCACTCCATATCTCATACTTTAAACCATTATGACCATTAAACATTGGTACTCCATTCTCAGAATAATCCATGATCTCCTTCCAGTGATTAAACTGTTTCATGAAGGAACCTTCTATGATACCAATTGTTGGATTATTGAGAGGGGGCATGGGGGGTGGGTGAATCAATGATGAGAAATTATACCAATTATTAATCAATTAAACCACAATGTATATTCTTTTACTTATTCAAACATGTTCATTTGTCCATCATCAATATATTATTGTATCATAAGCATTAACATTCATCAATGCATAATAAACAATAACAAACACATCCACACAATGCACGGTACATCAATATTTACGTGGAAACCCAATGCAGGAGAAAACTACAAAATATTTTTCTTATATGTCAAGAATTACATTCAAGGAAGCACCAACTTCCAATTATCTAGCTACAGCTGGAAGGAGGCTCCGACCCCCTAGTTTCTCAGGCTACAACCTGAGGGAAGCTCCAACTCCCCAATTCTCTGGCTACAACCAGAAGGAGACTACAACCCCCTATGTTCTCCAGCTACAACCAGAAGGTGGCTAGTAGCTACAACCACATATCCTTGCCCCGTCCAACCAACCTAAAATATAAATGTCAAATGTAGACAATATGTCACTATCACTGAATCAATCACTGCCACTATCAACCTGTCATTGTTAACCTGTATCAATCAACCTGCACCAAACAACCTCTACCAATAACCTGAACCATGTATCAACCTATACCTCAAACTGTACCATCAACAAGTGCATCAACCATGCACCAAACCTATACAAATAACATGTCACAACAACATGTCCAAACAACATATCTCATCAATCTTATCAACCAAATCAGATCTACTTACCATGATCAATCACCAAGACAAGTCTCAACCATATGCACAATATCACCAAGATGTGCATCAACCAATCACAACAACTCATAATAATCACCAAGATCAATATGTGCTTCTAATAATATACCAAGACAAGTATGCTACATCATTCATAAACGATGTGTCAACAATACTACTAACAAGTTTCTCCAACCATGTACCAAGTATGTACCAATCATGCATCAAATACACATAAACTATGACTCATCAAGATGTACCAACATCATCAACTATACACCTCATGTATGTGCCATCTCATCAACTACTTGTCTCAACTGTACCCAAAATGTACCTCAACCATGTACCAAAGACATACACCAATATAACCATCAAAATTTATCTAACAATTCATCACTCTATCAATAAACCAAATACCATAAACCATTACATCAAACCATGTGCCACAACCTCACTGTTATACAACCTCTATCTATAACATACCTCAACCAAAAGCCCTCATTAATTTCATCATCCAAATCTGATTTGTAATTCTGTAACAGACTTGGTGTATATGATCACATACCTGCAAACCTTCCTTAACTTTAACAACAAGAGACTAGAATTTTCATCAAACTTTACTTTAGTCTCACATGATTAATTTTGGATTAGTCAACAACCCTAACTTGAAACAATCATAACTATGTACCTGTAATGAATAAATGTATGAAAATGTTACACAATATTTTTCAATGTCTTATCTGAAATTCCTCTAGGTTTCACTACTTGGAACCTCCCAGAAAAGGAGTTATAGCAAGAATGACATACCTTGTTGAATTCTCTCTTATTCTAGAGAGTGAACTTGTATAGCATGCCCCGCATGGAATATTTGATGTATAGATCTAAAAATGGTACAAAACATACTACCGACTTTACTATAACCAATACATTTTGTCTTACTGAATTTGGATTTGTTATGAAGAAGTGACGTTTTTACCCGAAACACCTGCTTTAGACTAGTTTCGGGACTAACCAAAAACCCTATTTTCCATGGAGTGTAACTCCCAAAATATGATGAACCACGAGCTGAAATGTTTATCACAGTTACTTAGATATGTTGTCTCAATGGCTTCCAGATTTTGTTATCTGAATCATTGTAGAAACAAATTTATTGCGAAAATGGTGAGATGGCCTATAAATAACATACCTTAGAAAGCATCATCAAAATACTTTATCCTCCCCTAAATTTCAGTCTTCCTTACTTCACCTTCCCTTTGAAATTCGCCTTATATCTCCTTTGGTTACCTTAGTCACTTGTAGATATTCAATATGTTCAATGGATATTAATGGGAGACCCTTTCTCTCTGATTTATACTCTCCAAGTATCTTCCTCTAGAAGTATCCACTTAACCACTTTGTCCACTTAAGCACTTTGTCCACAAATAATAAACTCTCCAATTCTAGTTACAACTAATTTAATTTTAATTGTTTTCTTGTTGCAACCATTTAACCCATGACTAACCATTTTGACTGGTCAACTTCTTCTAGGAGCTTCTAGAATAATTTGACTTCTTTGACCTTCTAGGATCTTCTAGATAACTTGTGAGGGTTCTCCAACTTCGCATGGCCATAACTCTCTAACCATGAGGAGTTATGTAGTATTACACATATCACTAGAAATGGCATGACATGTACTATCCATCTAGAACATCCTTACCTATAAATTCACTGATATCCATGCCTTTATACCTCAAACAGACCCGGGTCCCTTACCCATGCCTTTGTGCTACCAGAATTCACTACTAGACTTCTTCCAAGGGTTGATATCAATATACAATATCACTCTCCAAGGGTTGAAATCAATGACAACCAAAAAACATCACTCTCTAAGGGTTGACATCAATGACAACCAACAATCCAAACCAATTGTCCATCAACCTAAGCCAACTACCTGACAAGAAGCCTTCAATAAGATCTTGGAGAATTCTTTGAAAAAGATCTGCAATGTCAACAAGGATGATTGGGACTTAAAAATACCATCAATACTATGGGAATATAAGACTACATGCAATAAGTTGACAGGACAGACACCATTCAAATTGGTGTATGGACAGGAAGCAGTAGTACCATTAGAATTTATGGTACCCAGTCTACGCGTAGCAGCAATTACCAACATGACAAAAAGAGGCGCAGTACAGGAAAGGCTAAATCAACTAATGGAAATGGAAGAGGACATGATTCTGGAAGGATTTAATCAATAAGTACATAGATCAAGAGACAAAGCTTGGCATGATAGACATATCAAGAAGAAGAGTTTCAAGGAAGGAGACCTAGTCTTGCTCTATGACAGTAAATTTTTTCAACATCCTGGTAAGTTTAGAATGCACTGGCTAGTGCCCTATGAAGTAAAGACTGTCACAGATGGGAGATTTTTACAACTAAAGGATTTGGTAGGAATGGAACTCAAGGGAATGATCAATGGTAGTTGACTAAAACTATACAAGGACAATCGACCTCCTAAGAATTAAAATTTATAGTGCAGTAAATCGGACATACATGTACACAATGTATTATAGTAGAAGCTAGGACAAAAAAGTGACAAAAATATACAAAAAGGAGAAATCGAGGGAAAAAGAAATACAAAAATCAAAAAGAGATAAAACACAAAAACAATGGGGAAAATTTGCGCGCAGTAACTACCACGAAAAACATCAGAAGACCATGTGCAGTAAAAAGGTGAACTTGACGCAAATGCATGCAAAAAGTAAAAGTGAGCATAATTTGCTCTATAAAAGGAGGAAAAGCGTGTAGTTATTCGACACTTAGCAAATTTCGATAGCAAATTTCGAGCTCTGAGTGAGAAAGAGAACTCATGCCCTGGTTTTCAGTCGACGAAGTAGCAAGCCAAGATTGTGATAGTTGCAAAGGATGACTCCACCGAATTTTGGGTCGCCAGGATAGTTTATCAGGGTTACCCGAAAAGGAAAAAGGTGTAAAGAGAGGATGCATCATCCAGAGAATATATTCGAGCTCGAGGATGTGACCACCTCGGACCCAAAATCAATCAGCCTGATGCAGGTTGAGGAAGATCTCCCTACAACATAGCATAGAGAGATAAGGTAGAGATTTGGGGCCGGAAACAGGGGTTCAAACCCTAACCCCGAGGTGTCGGTGAGATCGGATGACACAGTGGGACTGCGACAGTCCCATGCACAAGACAAATTATTGGTTGAGGACATCATTGAATGGCTAGAATCAGTTGGGGAAGAAGAGGGCACAGAAGCAGGAGAGGCAAGCACATCTTTTGCGGGGCAGAAAAGAAAGACCCTTGACAATATGGAAATTACCCTTCCATTTCTTCTAGACATAGTCCCCACTGTTGATGAAATGTTGGGGAAGGTACCAAGGTTGAGGTATGCGGACCATGATGTGTGCGACATGGCCAAATTTCTAGAATTGGTTGAGGAAAACTATCCAATCAACACAGGGGAGATTGGACCCCTAGGAAGGTCAGTGCTAGATCCCGCGTAGTGGATTATGAGGTTGTATAACTCAGGTATAATGAACCTCTTGGACATACCGCATTTTGGGCACGATAAGAATGTCGGTCTGTGCATCAAGCAACTGGTCGTCTAAGTCCATGGAGGCATTCTTTGGATGGACAGACCAGTACAAATCAACATGGCATTAATTACCAAAATCACAGGACTTCCCACAGTTGGCACGCAG
The DNA here is from genome assembly GCA_000966675.3 of Picea glauca. Taxonomy (NCBI): domain Eukaryota; kingdom Viridiplantae; phylum Streptophyta; class Pinopsida; order Pinales; family Pinaceae; genus Picea; species Picea glauca. Next base: position 402,512 of record JZKD02S1939322.1, read on the forward strand.
CCTGAAGACTTCTTAGAAAACAAAGTGCACGAGAAAGAACTAGCGGAACAAGTGAAGGTGAAGTTTGACACAACCAGGGGAAACAAAGGCATCATTATCAAGGAGATCAATGACAATGTGACAAGATTCGCAACTCATGACGTGCAAACTGCTAAGAAAATGTCGCAGAGTGGAAGCGCCAGTAGGAGTAATCGCAGTAGCAGTGCAGTGTGTGAAGGGGATGATGTTCAGCTGGGAGTCATACCTGCTGAACCAATTCTTACTTGACTTTCGCGACATGCAGTAAAATGGAACCGAATTCCATTACTCCAGGATGATAATATCGATAGCTCTGGCAGGGTGGCAGGAGACCAAGTTCTCAGCATTCCTGGACAAAGTAGGGAAGTGTTATGCAGCTAGGTACGAGTCTCTATGGCAAGCGAAATATAATAAGACATAGTAGACAAACAACACTATGTTTTCCATACTGCTAGAATAAATCCAGCAGCGCACAACAAACGTATGGCGCATACCTATGGAGGTCGCATAGGAGACATAAGGGATGGCTAAATTCAAGGCATCCTAACATCACATATGGATCCAAGACACAGAGGTGTAAATGTATTGAACCTGCACAAAATAGATCTAGCTAGAAAATACCACATGCATTTGTAGAGAGAAATTGAGAAAGAAGAAGCAAGAGAGGAAAGAATGGAAGAATTATCATTAACCGTAATGAATAATGAATAATTTACACATGATATACCCTGTATAACTCAACCAATGCACACCAAAGGAGAATCCAATGCACCACAGTGGTGGTCTAGAGTGATCCAGACACACACCAGTAGTTATAAGAGTAAATTGCCACTTAGTCTAGTATCTTAGGCAGTTACGGGAGTGAATTGCCACCTAGTTGAGTTAACTAGTCTACTAGTCTTCAGTTAATTGACTGAAACAAAATGAAGTGAGGAGGAGATCATGGAATCATGGGTAATGTGTCGATTTCGTGATGATACCAAGGCTAATGTGCATTAGTTGGTGATGATCCCAATGTTGCATGGTGACAAAACCAATGCAACATCTAGACTCCACTCAACTAGTCAAATTGAAATGAAAACTGAAGAGAATATTCTCTCTAGAGGAATATTCTTTCTAAAATATAAGAGACTGGATAATGACTAGTAATCACTAATAAACAAGAAAAAACCTTAAGAAAAATGAATCCTAGGTGTGTGTGAAGTAACTCCAACACCCCCCTGAACATCACTATGGTGAAAATAAAGAATGGGTCCCGACAACGAGGCCATGTTAGGTACCCAAATACAAAAGATACACTAAAATAAAGTGAGGAAAAATGGAAAACCTCATGGGAAAAATCCCCCCTCAAGATACAATGTATGTAAAAAGAAGAACTACAATTGCTAGGCAACTCTATCCTTCACTCCAAGACGACTTCGCAGAGAATGGAACTTCTGCTCAATGAAGGTCTTGGTGAAGATGTATGTCATCTGTTCTGTTGAAGGACATAACTATATGTCGATGATCCCCTCGTGTACTAAGTCCCGGATGAAGTGCATGTGGATCTCAATGTCCTTCATACGCTGTCTCTGAACTAGATCTCTGCAAAACTTCAGAGTGCTCTGGTTGTCACACCAGATGACGATCAACCGATGAAACTGAATGCCCAACTCAGTAAGAAAATGTTGTAGCCACATAGCCTGAATGGTTATGTTAACTACCCCTCTGTACTCTGCCTCGGCTAAAGAAAGAGAAATAACAGTCTACTTCTTGCTCGACCAATAGATAAGCCTGGAACAAAGACCGAGTGAGTAACCAGATGTGGACTTGCGATCAGTTCTATATCTAGCCTAGTCAGAATCAGTGAACCCAATGAGATCTAATGTAGAGTCTGCTACATAATGAATGCCAAAGGTGATGGTGCCATGTACGTATTGAAGGATACGCTTTGCAGTCTTCCAATGTAGCTCATGCGGCTCCTGTATGAACCTGGAAACTACACCAACTACATAGGAAAGGATTGGTCTGGAGTGTGTGAGATAAAACAAGCTCCCCATTAGTTGTATGTACATTGTGTTGTCAACCAGTGGAGTGTCCCCGCCATCCTCAAGTTTGACTCCTGATAGGAAAGGAGTCGGAGCAGACTTGCAGTATGTCATGTGAAATCTCTCAAGGAGATCTCGTGCATACTTGGCCTGAGACAGTACGATGCCTGATGCATCCTGACTGATCTCGAGTCCAAGGAAGAAGTGTAGTGGATCCATGTCCGTCATCAAAAACCTTTCATGTAGAATCCTCTTGACTACAACAATCACTGAAATCGAGCAACCGGTGATCAACAAATCATCAACATACAAAACTAAGAGTAGAAGTGAATCAACCATCCTGACCATGTAGACATTCGGGTATGATTTACAACGTACAAATTTATGTGACAACAGGTAGGAGTCCATCTTGGCATACCATGCCCTCGGAGCCTGCTTGAGGCCATAAAGAGACTTCTTCAGTCGACAAACCAAAGATGAATCCTGCATAAATCCCTGGGGTTGCTTCATATAAATATCCTCACAGAGATCACCGTGAAGAACTGCATTTTTCATTTCCATCTGATGGATTTCCCATCCATTGGCCACCGCAATGGCAAGTGCCAAACGTATGGAATCCATCTTTGCTATTGGAGCGAAGGTCTCATCATAGTCAATGCCATGCACCCGCTGAAAGCCTTTGGCAACAAGTCTGGCTTTGTATCTGCTAATATGTTCATCCGTTGCGCTCTTGGTCATGTAGACCCATCTGAATATGACAAGTTTCCTTCCAGAAGGAAGGGGAACAATATCTCGAGTCTGGTTCTCAAGGAGGGAGTTGTACTCCTCCTATATGGCAAATTCCTAAAAGGGATTTCCAACAACCTCGTCATAAGACTGTGGATCTGAAGATTGAACCAAGAAAAGATGTCTAGAGGGCAATGGTTCAGTGGCAGTGAGTGCAATAGGAGGCTCCTTGAAATTAGATCGAGTCCTCCTAGTATTAGCTGGATCACCAACAAGATCCCCCACATCCTAAAGAGTAGTATGTTCCCACTTGGGCCTCTGTTTTGGCTCTGCATCTACATCTGGATGCTCTGACTCTGCATCTGACTGTACTGACTCTATATCTACATCATTTGAGTCCTCTGAATCAGAACTCTTGTCTGAAGAAGAGTCGGCATGTGCATGCTCATCATCTCGGATAGATGGAAGAATGAATGTGTCTGCATGTGGTTGTTGAGGTACATGTGAGACAATTTCCTCGAATTGGACACTTCACTCAATGATGAGCCAATTCGAGGAAATCAATAAGTCGGTATCCCTTCACACCATCAGGGTATCCAACAAAAATACACTCAGTGCTTTGTGGATCAAGTGCCTTCCTCTTTTCAGAGGGAATCTGGGACCATGCACATGAACCAAAAATACGAA
>JZKD02S1939322.1:406019-426250 GCA_000966675.3 Picea glauca
TGACGCAAATGCATGCAAAAAGTAAAAGTGAGCATAATTTGCTCTATAAAAGGAGGAAAAGCGTGTAGTTATTCGACACTTAGCAAATTTCGATAGCAAATTTCGAGCTCTGAGTGAGAAAGAGAACTCATGCCCTGGTTTTCAGTCGACGAAGTAGCAAGCCAAGATTGTGATAGTTGCAAAGGATGACTCCACCGAATTTTGGGTCGCCAGGATAGTTTATCAGGGTTACCCGAAAAGGAAAAAGGTGTAAAGAGAGGATGCATCATCCAGAGAATATATTCGAGCTCGAGGATGTGACCACCTCGGACCCAAAATCAATCAGCCTGATGCAGGTTGAGGAAGATCTCCCTACAACATAGCATAGAGAGATAAGGTAGAGATTTGGGGCCGGAAACAGGGGTTCAAACCCTAACCCCGAGGTGTCGGTGAGATCGGATGACACAGTGGGACTGCGACAGTCCCATGCACAAGACAAATTATTGGTTGAGGACATCATTGAATGGCTAGAATCAGTTGGGGAAGAAGAGGGCACAGAAGCAGGAGAGGCAAGCACATCTTTTGCGGGGCAGAAAAGAAAGACCCTTGACAATATGGAAATTACCCTTCCATTTCTTCTAGACATAGTCCCCACTGTTGATGAAATGTTGGGGAAGGTACCAAGGTTGAGGTATGCGGACCATGATGTGTGCGACATGGCCAAATTTCTAGAATTGGTTGAGGAAAACTATCCAATCAACACAGGGGAGATTGGACCCCTAGGAAGGTCAGTGCTAGATCCCGCGTAGTGGATTATGAGGTTGTATAACTCAGGTATAATGAACCTCTTGGACATACCGCATTTTGGGCACGATAAGAATGTCGGTCTGTGCATCAAGCAACTGGTCGTCTAAGTCCATGGAGGCATTCTTTGGATGGACAGACCAGTACAAATCAACATGGCATTAATTACCAAAATCACAGGACTTCCCACAGTTGGCACGCAGCCTGAAGACTTCTTAGAAAACAAAGTGCACGAGAAAGAACTAGCGGAACAAGTGAAGGTGAAGTTTGACACAACCAGGGGAAACAAAGGCATCATTATCAAGGAGATCAATGACAATGTGACAAGATTCGCAACTCATGACGTGCAAACTGCTAAGAAAATGTCGCAGAGTGGAAGCGCCAGTAGGAGTAATCGCAGTAGCAGTGCAGTGTGTGAAGGGGATGATGTTCAGCTGGGAGTCATACCTGCTGAACCAATTCTTACTTGACTTTCGCGACATGCAGTAAAATGGAACCGAATTCCATTACTCCAGGATGATAATATCGATAGCTCTGGCAGGGTGGCAGGAGACCAAGTTCTCAGCATTCCTGGACAAAGTAGGGAAGTGTTATGCAGCTAGGTACGAGTCTCTATGGCAAGCGAAATATAATAAGACATAGTAGACAAACAACACTATGTTTTCCATACTGCTAGAATAAATCCAGCAGCGCACAACAAACGTATGGCGCATACCTATGGAGGTCGCATAGGAGACATAAGGGATGGCTAAATTCAAGGCATCCTAACATCACATATGGATCCAAGACACAGAGGTGTAAATGTATTGAACCTGCACAAAATAGATCTAGCTAGAAAATACCACATGCATTTGTAGAGAGAAATTGAGAAAGAAGAAGCAAGAGAGGAAAGAATGGAAGAATTATCATTAACCGTAATGAATAATGAATAATTTACACATGATATACCCTGTATAACTCAACCAATGCACACCAAAGGAGAATCCAATGCACCACAGTGGTGGTCTAGAGTGATCCAGACACACACCAGTAGTTATAAGAGTAAATTGCCACTTAGTCTAGTATCTTAGGCAGTTACGGGAGTGAATTGCCACCTAGTTGAGTTAACTAGTCTACTAGTCTTCAGTTAATTGACTGAAACAAAATGAAGTGAGGAGGAGATCATGGAATCATGGGTAATGTGTCGATTTCGTGATGATACCAAGGCTAATGTGCATTAGTTGGTGATGATCCCAATGTTGCATGGTGACAAAACCAATGCAACATCTAGACTCCACTCAACTAGTCAAATTGAAATGAAAACTGAAGAGAATATTCTCTCTAGAGGAATATTCTTTCTAAAATATAAGAGACTGGATAATGACTAGTAATCACTAATAAACAAGAAAAAACCTTAAGAAAAATGAATCCTAGGTGTGTGTGAAGTAACTCCAACACCCCCCTGAACATCACTATGGTGAAAATAAAGAATGGGTCTCGACAACGAGGCCATGTTAGGTACCCAAATACAAAAGATACACTGAAATAAAGTGAGGAAAAATGGAAAACCTCATGGGAAAAATCCCCCCTCAAGATACAATGTATGTAAAAAGAAGAACTACAATTGCTAGGCAACTCTATCCTTCACTCCAAGACGACTTCGCAGAGAATGGAACTTCTGCTCAATGAAGGTCTTGGTGAAGATGTATGTCATCTGTTCTGTTGAAGGACATAACTATATGTCGATGATCCCCTCGTGTACTAAGTCCCGGATGAAGTGCATGTGGATCTCAATGTCCTTCATACGCTGTCTCTGAACTAGATCTCTGCAAAACTTCAGAGTGCTCTGGTTGTCACACCAGATGACGATCAACCGATGAAACTGAATGCCCAACTCAGTAAGAAAATGTTGTAGCCACATAGCCTGAATGGTTATGTTAACTACCCCTCTGTACTCTGCCTCGGCTAAAGAAAGAGAAATAACAGTCTACTTCTTGCTCGACCAATAGATAAGCCTGGAACAAAGACCGAGTGAGTAACCAGATGTGGACTTGCGATCAGTTCTATATCTAGCCTAGTCAGAATCAGTGAACCCAATGAGATCTAATGTAGAGTCTGCTACATAATGAATGCCAAAGGTGATGGTGCCATGTACGTATTGAAGGATACGCTTTGCAGTCTTCCAATGTAGCTCATGCGGCTCCTGTATGAACCTGGAAACTACACCAACTACATAGGAAAGGATTGGTCTGGAGTGTGTGAGATAAAACAAGCTCCCCATTAGTTGTATGTACATTGTGTTGTCAACCAGTGGAGTGTCCCCGCCATCCTCAAGTTTGACTCCTGATAGGAAAGGAGTCGGAGCAGACTTGCAGTATGTCATGTGAAATCTCTCAAGGAGATCTCGTGCATACTTGGCCTGAGACAGTACGATGCCTGATGCATCCTGACTGATCTCGAGTCCAAGGAAGAAGTGTAGTGGATCCATGTCCGTCATCAAAAACCTTTCATGTAGAATCCTCTTGACTACAACAATCACTGAAATCGAGCAACCGGTGATCAACAAATCATCAACATACAAAACTAAGAGTAGAAGTGAATCAACCATCCTGACCATGTAGACATTCGGGTATGATTTACAACGTACAAATTTATGTGACAACAGGTAGGAGTCCATCTTGGCATACCATGCCCTCGGAGCCTGCTTGAGGCCATAAAGAGACTTCTTCAGTCGACAAACCAAAGATGAATCCTGCATAAATCCCTGGGGTTGCTTCATATAAATATCCTCACAGAGATCACCGTGAAGAACTGCATTTTTCATTTCCATCTGATGGATTTCCCATCCATTGGCCACCGCAATGGCAAGTGCCAAACGTATGGAATCCATCTTTGCTATTGGAGCGAAGGTCTCATCATAGTCAATGCCATGCACCCGCTGAAAGCCTTTGGCAACAAGTCTGGCTTTGTATCTGCTAATATGTTCATCCGTTGCGCTCTTGGTCATGTAGACCCATCTGAATATGACAAGTTTCCTTCCAGAAGGAAGGGGAACAATATCTCGAGTCTGGTTCTCAAGGAGGGAGTTGTACTCCTCCTATATGGCAAATTCCTAAAAGGGATTTCCAACAACCTCGTCATAAGACTGTGGATCTGAAGATTGAACCAAGAAAAGATGTCTAGAGGGCAATGGTTCAGTGGCAGTGAGTGCAATAGGAGGCTCCTTGAAATTAGATCGAGTCCTCCTAGTATTAGCTGGATCACCAACAAGATCCCCCACATCCTAAAGAGTAGTATGTTCCCACTTGGGCCTCTGTTTTGGCTCTGCATCTACATCTGGATGCTCTGACTCTGCATCTGACTGTACTGACTCTATATCTACATCATTTGAGTCCTCTGAATCAGAACTCTTGTCTGAAGAAGAGTCGGCATGTGCATGCTCATCATCTCGGATAGATGGAAGAATGAATGTGTCTGCATGTGGTTGTTGAGGTACATGTGAGACAATTTCCTCGAATTGGACACTTCACTCAATGATGAGCCAATTCGAGGAAATCAATAAGTCGGTATCCCTTCACACCATCAGGGTATCCAACAAAAATACACTCAGTGCTTTGTGGATCAAGTGCCTTCCTCTTTTCAGAGGGAATCTGGGACCATGCACATGAACCAAAAATACGAAAGTGGGTCACTTCCGGTTTGAGGCAGATCCAAGCCTCGTAGGAGATCTTATCCTTGACAGATCTATGGGGAGATATGTTTTGGATGTAGGTTGCACAACTAAGTGCTTTAGCCCATAGTCTCTGTGGTAGTGACTTTGCATGTAGCATGCAAGATGCCATCTCTTTTATAGATCTGTTTTTCCGCTCAACAAGTCCATTTTTTGCGGAGTATAGGGAGCTCGGTGCTGCAACTGAATCCCTGCCTCATTACAAAAATTATGGATCTCATGATTAACATAATCTCCCCCGTTATCCGTTCGGAGGACTTTGATTTTCTTTCCTAACTGTGTCTCCACCAAGGCTTTGAAATCTTTGAGGTGTTGAAAGACCTCATATTTTTGCCTGAGAAAGTAAATCCATGTGAAACGTGAGAAATCATCAACAAAAGTGAGAACAAACCTCATTTTGTTGATTGATGGATACAGAAAAGGACCCATGAGGTCACTATGGATCAGATCTAAAGGAGCAGAATCTCTCTGAGTCTTTCCTTTGTCGAATTTCTCTTGAGGGTGTTTTCCAAGAACACATCCCTCATAGATTCTTTTGGAGAAATGGATGTCTGGTAGACCATCAACCAATATTTTCTTGCTAAGTTGTTGCATATATCTGAAATTCAAATGCCCGAACCTTTCATGCCATATCCTACTACTTTCATCATCACGGGTAAGCAGTAAAGCAGAATCTGGTTCAATAAATTCAGAAAACGTATACAATCTAGATTGATGATTTACCTCACCGGTAGAAACCCTAGAATTGGTTTGCATGTCATAGATGTCCACTGCATTTGGTGTGAATATGAATTTCTTTCTGGTGTTGGAATTTGTCATCTGATACACGGAGAGAAGATTGACAGAGAGTTTGGGAACGTGCAACACATTCTCAAAGCTTTTGTTGGTGAGTTCAATCCTTCATTTGTCGGTGATCTCGACTGGAGAGTTGTCCCCCATCAGAATAGGAGGACCTTTGCATGCATCTAATGAAGAATAGACTGCTTTTGTGGCAGCCATGTGATGTGATGTGATGCTCTTGAACCTACGATCCAAGCATCGAGAGAGGAGTTGATGGCAATCAAGGCATGGCTAGAATTTCCTTTCTTGGGATTCTGATCTTCTAGATTCTTCTTCTTGGCACCCTCGGGGATGCGATCTCCAAGGTTGTTTTGCTAAAGTATTTGAGTCATTAGATCTATTTTTTTCTGCATGCATGCAGATTCTGGATGGAATCCTTTATGGCAGTATGTGCATTTCTCCCCTTTTCTTCCCTTTCCACCTTTGGATCCAGAGGCATCGGTGAAGGGTCTTGAGTACCCTTCCTTCTTCAGATTTGCATGAGCTTTCCTTTTGTCTTTATCTTTAGATTTCTGATATTGATGGTTGACATCTTTCACAGTAAGTGCATGCGCCTTTGGGCCTTTGACTTTGCCCATGTTGATGATCTTGGTTTGCTCGTGTGTCAGGGATTCGATAAATTCCTCAAGAGAAGGCGTATTCTAGGTGGCTCCAGAGGTGAATTTGACTGAATGGAATGTGGATAAAAACACAGAGAATTCAAGACCAAGTTTGGAGAGAATGGTGAGAACCATTTGTTTCTCCTCCTTAGATTTATCAACCCCACAAGGTTTGAGTTGTGACAGTAAGTCCTTGAATTTTGTAAAGAAATCTTGGAGATTGTCGAAGCTTTTTGGATCCAATGTGAGCAATTCCACCTCAAGAATGTGTCCCCTTATCTCATCATGTTTTCCAAAGAGCCCTTCCAAGGTGGTCTAGGCTTCATTGGGGGTTTTACAGGAAGATATGTGAAAAAGGAGATCGAGAGAGATGAGATTGCAAATTGTTCTGAATGCTTCATCCATTCGATTTAGATACTTGTATTTTTCTATGGCTGATGTCAATTATGTGTTTGTATTTAAGGTTAACCTATACAATCCTCTGGTTCAGAGATGTATGATTATTCTCTCCTTCCATGCAAAGTAATTGTAAGGTGTAAGAATGAATTATTTTGAGAATTCCATTTTTTCGTTGTCTTCAATCTTTTGTGCCTACAAATAAATTGGTGTAGCTTTTGCTTAGCAGTCTATCGGCTCTGATACCATGTAAATGTGTTGAACCTGCATAGAATAGATCTAGCTAGAAAATACCACATAGATTTGCAGAGATAAATTGAGAAAGAAGAAGTAAGAGAGGAAAGAATGGAAGAATTCTCATTAACCGTAATGAATAATGAATAATTTACACATGATATACTCTGCATAACTCAACCAATGTGCACTGGAGGAGAAGCCTATTAGGATATTTAGACACTTTCGTGTATTTGGCAGTATAACATGGGCTCACATTACTGATGAGAAAAGGAAAGCTCATTCATGATCAAGTTATTGAAGTTCTCTTTTGCCCTACAGAAGATCAAGTTGCAGATATTTTCACAAAGTCTCTTACAGAAGCGAAGTTTTCCAAACTTTGCTATATGTTAGGAGTTCATGAAGTTGTCATTAAGGGGGGATAGGCTCTAATGCCTCCTTCCTTCTCCTATTGTGTCACCATTGTAAATTCTTCAATCCTATCCCAAGTTGTTCTTAAGGGGGGATGTTAGGATATTTAGACACTTAGGAGTTAGTTAAGATCTACTTGGTCTAATGCATCGTTAGGTAAAAGTGTGTTTCTTTAGTATGCATTTGTAGTTAGGAAATCTGACGGTCACGATATGTTCCCGACGTAGAGTGATTTGACGGTTCATACTCTCCTCAATCTTAACGACCATTGATCCATAGCTTAACACCCGATTGGTCCATGATCTCTATTTAAAGAGCATGGAGGGTCATTTGCCAATGATCGATTGTGAGAAAATCTCTTGTAAAATCTCTCTGTAATATTTTTCTTTTGCATTAATAAACTGCTCCAAGTGGTCGCGTTGGCTGGGGCCATGGGTGTTTCCCCGTAGGGGTTTTACCACGTGAAAACATCGATGTGTTGATATTTGATCTGGTTATGTGACTGGTTACTGAAAGTGTTCGTCCTCTGTTGGAATACCTATGTTGTCGAACAAAACCAATGCGCCATAGTGGTGGTCTAGAGTGATCTGGACACACACCAACAGTTACGGGAGTAAACTGCCACCTAGTCTAGTCTCTCAGACAGTTACGAGACTAAATTGCCACCTAGTTGAGTTAACTAGTCTACCAGTCTTCAATTAACTAACTAAAACAAAGTGAAGTGAGGAGGAGATCAGAGAATCATGGGTAATGCACCAGTCTAGTGATGATACCAAGGCTAATGAGCATTTGGTGATCATCCCAATGTTGCATGGTGACAAAACCAATGCAGCATCTAAACTCCACTCAGCTAGTCAAACTAAAGTGAAAATTGAAGAGAATATTCTCCCTAGAGGAATATTCTTGCTAAAATATAGGAGACTAGATAATGACTAATAATGACTAATAAACAAGGAAAAACCTTTGGAAAAATAAATCCTAGGTGTGTGTGAAGTAACTCCAACAAAAGGATCCCAAAAAGGAATGGCTAAAGATGCAGTATTGTGTCACGCGGGAGCAAGTGGAGTGGATTATCAAGGATTGGCCTGCGTAGTGGCAGCTGCCAATAACAAAACCAACCACGAGGACAGGCACGACGTAGTCCTCCAAGCCCAAAGAGACAACAGAAGTAGGCTCGTCAACCTGAACAGGTAGTCCGGATGACAACACCAAGACAACCACAACGTGAACCCTACCAAGTGGGAGCAACGTAGTACCAAAAAGGCCGAGGAGGACGCCTACAACAACAAGGATAGGAAGTCGACCGCAGACGGAGCAAAAGGAAATAGTAGAGGCCCAAGAGGAAAGAGGCCAAGGAACAACGACAAAATCACAACCTTCACAAATGGCAAGAAAGCCCGCACAGGGAAAAGACGTGAGCAAGAAGAGGAAGTACGAGACAGAGGACCCCGACATCACCCTCACATGGGATGATGCAGAGCTCATCGCGGATAAGGTCCAGGACATGAGTGAGGAAGTGGTTAGGACCGCAGTGGAATAGAGGGAAGAGATTATGTCTAAGCTCCTAGAGGTACATGACAACATTCAACAACTACAGAGCCGGGCGGAATCACATGCCATTGTGTAGCCACAAGGGAAGTCACAAAGTCCATCTACGCAAAAAGAGGGCAAAGAGACTGTGCAGTTTGTTGTCCAAGGTAGGGAAACATTCACCATAATGCGTCAAATGATCAAATTCGATCAAGAGACAACACATAAACCCTTGGAAGAAGTAGAACAACTTGAGATGGTGATGGCGCACATTCCAACGAAGGCTATATACGGGCTACAAGCCAGCATCATGCAGGAAGTACAGTCTAGGGCCCGTGCATATGCCACAAATCTAGAGGTGGGAAGAGGGGTCGCAGAGATGCTCCAGATCACTTGTGATCAGTTGACTGTGGAAAATGAAGAAGATAAAGAACGCACAGATAGGCTAGAGCATGGATTGACAACGACATACAATCGAATCCCCAACAACGCACAGGTAGCAGAGAGAAGTGTAGAGGAGAAGATCAATCTCATTGCGTAAACAATTGACCAATACAAGCATGAGATCGAGGAACTCAAAAAGAAGCTCAATCCCACGACACCGCCTAAGGTCCGAGAGCAGAGGAAAGCAAAAGTTGCACTCCAAATGGCAGAAATGGAGAAACAAGTCAGCATAGCAACAAGATTGTTTGATAGAGAAGTGTAACTTTGGATAGTGCTGGAGGAAGATGAGCAGGTCCAACAGTGGGACCAGGAGAAAGAAAGGGTAAGTGCAACTATCCAAGACTTCAAGCAGAGGCAAAAGACAATGAGTATCACAGAGCGTCTAAAAGGAATGCAAGATATGAAGAAGTTGCAGGCAAAGTTAAAAGCATCACAAATGCAGAAGTAAGAAAGACAGGCACAAATGGAACCCCTTCAAGACCAGGCAGTGTAGATGATTGCATAGCTGGAGGAGGAGAAGAAGAACATGGCGCAAGCATAGACATAGTGCGCAGTAATTATCCAAGAGGAGATGACAACACAAGTATTAGAAGTGCTCGCAGAGAAGACTGTGCAGGTCCAGGCAAGAGGAAGGGAACTTGAAGACAAGTTTCACAACCTAGCAGAGGCTGTCGAGGGAGCGCAGACTACCTAGGTGGCTCGGGATGAGCCACATGTCAGTGTTGGGGGCATGTTGGGTGCAGGCCAATTTTGAGGAAAAGTCCAATTTTGGAAAGTAAAGTGTAATTTGAAGAAAGATAGTTGGCATGAAAAACAACACGTGCGAGGAAAACTCACGTGCAAAGGAGGAAAGCATGCAAGGCGTGAATGCATGAAAACCTAACCACATTAGGGTTAGGGTTTTTGTAAGAGATTGTAACGGCTAATAAGTTGAAACTTAGTATAAATAAGTACCTAGGAGGTCTAGGTCGAGGGTCCTGAGTTTTGTTATGTTCGGTTAGGAGAACTACTGTAAAATCTGATACCATTTTTGTAAGTTGTTGAGCTGCAAGAGAGTCAAGTAGCTATATCTTGAGGGTTAGATCACAGGCTGAGAAGCCTGGTGCGATCTAGTCAACCTTACATAGGTTGTGGACCCTGTTTCGTGACTGTATAATCGGAATTGTAGTGCGCGCAATGCCATATATTGCATAAATCTAAATAAAAGAACATAAGAAGCCATATCCTTGTGGACGTAGCCTAGGAGGGGGTGAACCATGGTAAAACTTGTGCTATGTGTTATGTTTATTGCATATTTACCTTTTGTCAGTAGTTAAATGATGAATGGATGAATGAATAGTTCTGTTAGATTTGTTATCTGTTAGATCAGTTAGATTGTATGCCTAAAATTAACAGATGGATGAATCATAAGAATAATAGAGAGAACAATAAAATCAAGGCCTAAGGAGAGGAAGTACTATCTCAGATACCCACTCAGTCCTAGACTGCAAGCATTTGAGCTTTGCAGTCACCCATAGAACTATCTCGAGTGAGACTGCGTAGTACATTCTGTGTGCTATGTTGCCTTCTGGTTTACCAAGAGGGCCGGTAGTTTTAGAGGGTTTTGTTGGAAACTTGTTCAGATCTGAACCTAGGTCAACCCAGGAGTAGGAAGAGAGAGTAATAACCAACACATTTCAACCTGTATACTATTCTCTTGCTTGTAATGTTTGTTATAGCTTATATTTTGTATCGCTATCAATTGACATGAAACAAGTTGTCTCTCGGTGACTCATAGACTATTCTCAATCACTTAGAGCTACCTTGATTTGGCACAGGCTTTAGTCAATGGACTATTACCCCTATTGTTTATGTTTGATCTTGTTTCATGTCAAACTTGTTCTTTGCTCAGTTAGGATTTAGAGTGTTGCATATTGCAGCTTTCACTTGTTGCATTTCATATCCACATCCATTCATATCACTGGATTTTCTTTCATTAGTTTAAGTGAAGAGCATTTAAAGAATATCATACCTAGATTATGATAATTGGGCCATAATTGGAGTGCTTTGCCATTTCAATGGAGAAAAGTATAATTAAGCCCTTTTTGTTGGATAAGCCCATAAAGTTAACAAAGGTCATTTGGTCATGTCAACACGACATGAGAGTAGGTTCAACATTGCTTAAACCCAAAAAGGGACGACTATTATCTCATAGTGCATCTTATATATGCTCTATAAACAAAGGTCCCTAAAGGAAAGTGGGGATGGTTACCACATGGGCCAGAGGTCAATGATTTCCACATTTTAAAAAACTAATCCATTTTAAATAAACTTTATCCCACACCACAATGCATAGCAAGTTCTATTACCATAGTGGCACATCATTGGCATTTTTTCCAGAATCCACATCGATGCATGGCCATCGTCGGTATTTTGTGCAAGATTGGCAAATGCGTTAGGTAAAATTATGCCAAGTACGCACCTACAAAAGAATGTCCGCATACACGTGGAAAAAATAATGATTAAAAATTTCCACACTCAAAAAATAATTAATTATAATTTTATCGAGGGGTCCATATGGGAAAAAAGGTGATATTCCTAACACTTTACTCACCCACTATTCCTTCTTTATCAGACTCCTCTGCAATTCCTTCTACTATAAATCAAGTGCCCACGATCGAATCCCGGGGAGTCAAATATTTCAGGAGATTGCTCTTTAGTATTTGCGCATTTCAGGTTTCTGGAATTACATCGTTGTGTCTTGAATCCGGATAAAAGCGAATTCAGCAAGCATGGCGGAGCAAGAAGCCAAGGGAACTGATTTTGAGAAGGCGGCGGAGAAGAAGATGAGAGGATGGGCCTTCTTTGGTTATAAGTATGACGATGCAGCCGACTTATTTGAGAAGGCTGCCAATGCCTATAAGCTTGGAAAATGCTGTGAGTAATTCAGAATTCTTTACCTCAAACTTCTCATCATTATCTTTTTTATTCTAAAATGCCGAATTTTGTTCCAATTGCATTCATCAGAAGTGTTTTCTCTGGATTTGAAAATCTTGCCAATTCATACAATTCAGGAGCACATTTAGTTTCGTTTTGAAAATTCAAGAAAAATCGCATTTAAATTTACTTCATTTGAATTTATATTGAATTTCGAAAGCCTGCCAGAAAGTTCTTACTTATGACGTTTGCTTTGCCAGCTTTGATTTATTTCGTAGTACATTTTGTATTGTTTCTTCCTTCAGTTTGTTATCTGGAAAGGTTGACAATGTTGTGCTCTTAATATTGATTTATTCTAATTTATCTGATATATGAAAATGCATTTGATTATGGAAAATTCTTTCTTCCTTTCGTTTCAATTTGTTTTTCCTAGCATTATAGTTTTGTTATTTATTTTGGATATGCAAATGCTGCCGATGTATACAAATTTGTTCAATATATCTTGATGATGTTTTTTTTAACATAAGTTTAATATTTATATATTACTCTACATTTGTACGAATCGGTGAATGTATCAGCTTCCTGTGAGACTTAGTAGGTCTATAGGAATAGGGCATGCAGTATACAGATTTTATATATTTATTTACTGGTTGTTATAAAGTAGGATTTCAAGGATGAAACTTCCTAGTTGATTCCCCAAAGGAGGTCATTGTTGAATAGTATTTGCTGCTGGTGAAAGAATACTTTTGTGTTTCCAAAAAAAAAAAAAAACTTTTTGTGCCCTGGTATGAAACCGATACTGATGCCTACATACATAGAACATGTTTCACCAATTACGTTTTTCTTTGGGACAGTGTTGAAACACTCACACTTAGGAAGAACTTGGCGGGGGTCCAGAAATTGGACTCTGGCAAAAACACAGCAAACATTAAACTTTTCATTTTTTTTCCATTTTCAATTTTTATTCATGTTTTTTTCACCCCCTGGTGATCGTGCTGTTTCACCTGCTTAAAAAATTGTGTTTTTTTTAGGTGATTTCTTGGCCAGGGAATAACTTAGGAAAAATCAGAAAATTGCCGATTTCTCATTTTCGTTTTGTTTTACATATATTTCTCTGACTTATTTGGAATCTGCATTAGCTGCCAATGTAACAATTTTTAAACGGTATCCTTAGTATGTTTTCTCTTTTTTTCTATCCTTATTCTGACTATGGATATGGAATATTGTTTTCCTATAATGTTCTTTATCCCATCCTTTTTTTTCATTTTCATTTATTTTACAGTATTTTCTGTAATAGTCTTTTATCCGAAGAAGCTGCCAGTGCATACATTTTGAAAGGTGGATCCTTTTTACTGTTATAACCTATTATTTTTAAAAAAATTCTCATTCTGCATTTAGATGTTGATTTATTCTAATTTATTTCAGACATGAAAAGGCTGCCAATACATACAATCCAGAAAATATTTCTGATTCTTTATCATATTGTTATCATTTCAGACATGAAAGGCCTAGCAGTGCATACATTATGGGGAATTTTTCTCATTATAAGTTTTGAATCTGATCTTGGTTCGTCTTTATTCATCTAATTTATTTCTGGATATAAAATGGTTGGCAATGCATTCAATCTTGGAACATTTTGTAAATTAATATACAGACAAAATTTTGCTGATTATTTTAGCTCAATTCAACAGTTTTCAAATATTAAATGTCTTCTATGTTTGTAATATCTGAAAAATGTCTTCAATATTTCAGATATCTCAAAAGGTTGCAAAGGCACCTGATGTTGGAAATTGTATAAAATCATGTATGTTGTTTGCCTTAAATACATTCCAATATTTATCTTCCTGTTATGTTGGAATCTGGATCCCGAAGCACAGTCGGGTATACAGAATTGAAAAAGCTAGTTTATTGATTTTTCATTTTATTTTAAGAAAAGGAAGTCCGACTTAATTTATAGTTTTCTTTGGGGGGTATTTATTTGGATAAAAAATGGCTGTCTATGCATAAGCTTTTTTACAAAATGACAGAAGTTGTTCTTCATTTCAAACTTACATTAGTATGTTTTATTTGTATTAAGTTGATTTTGTATTAGGTTTACTTTTCTGATCCATTTTGTGAAAGGCACCTAGATCTTGCGCTAGTATCTTCTTTACCCACCCCTCTGTATTTGTTTTTTAGTGGAGTTCTGTAGTTCACATTTCCTGTATAGTTTGAACATCCTTCTTTCTGGAGACAGCAATTGATCACAGATCTCAACTTTTTTCATTTTATACTCCAAATTGTTACTGCTTCTTGTATTGGTAAAAAGTTAACAGAAAAAAGTTGTGAATTTATAAAATTCAAATGATGTGGAAAGCTTAAGAGAGTGAGGTTGTTACAAGCAGGACAATATGAGGTTCTATAATCTCTAAAGGAATATTTTTATTGAGGTTTTTCTTTTAATGGAAACAGAAACTTGTATTCATTAGAAAGAGCTGTGCTGAGGCATACATCGACTACATACACAATTACAGAGTCCTGCACCAAAACTGAGCGTATTTCTAGACTAGCTCAGAAAAACTCTAAAGCCTTTTCTATACAGGCATTCCAGATGGTTCTGCATGTAACATGCTTTACATATTGTCCCATCAAAAAAACTATCCTGCAATACATATACTAGTCATGGGGGTGCACTGTCCTGAACTTCCTGCCCCTCTGCAGAGTGAAGGGATCCAATTTCCTCCACTTCCATTGGGTCGTGCCTGTCCAACTGTATCCTCTTCATGAACACCTTCCTGCAGCGAATTCCTTGAGCCATGATTATTGGAGGCAAGAGAAAGGGATTCTAATCGCTGTGGGAGGACCTGTGCTTGAAGATGTTGGCACTCTACCTCCAATGCATCAATCCTTTGTTTCTGCTGTAAGAGCAGGTTCATTATATTGGCAGCATTGGTAGTATTGGCGTGCTCTAACTCAGTCATTTTTGAGGAAATGTGCAGGAGGGCACTGCTATTCCCATGGGTAACCTCTTCATGCTGCCAAAGGACTTTTTTGACTTCTTTCCACTCTGTACTTACTACTGTCCATAACTGTCCCACATGAACTGTACACAGAAAAACCAGACTGCTGAACCCCCAATCCAAAAGTTCCAATGCCAACTTTGAGAAAGATGATCAGAAATGGATTAATACTATTCTGGTAAATGAAAACAAAGTTGAAGATATCATCACTATAGGCGTTTGCCGGTGAGAGTGGCAAGAGAGCCAGGGGTTTCCTGGTTTGACTTGGTGATGACACCGGCATTGAATACAATAAATCTCCCAAAGTCGCCACCCTCACTCGCTTGAAACCGCCTGCAATCCTGCTAAGTCCAGGCTGAAGCCCTTGCCCTGCCTCACCCAATGCCTCCGTTCCAATCCTGCAGAGACCCAAGAGGAACCTTCACAACCGTAAAATCACCACAGACAAGGAATGCCATCTCTATGATTCTCCCACATTTCAATATGGAGTCCAACCCACCACATTGATAGCCCCAGTTGCTCCCAACACATTTCAAGTGTGTGGGCTGCTTGGTGCGCCTGCCATCTGTCCCATAACTCATCCCGTTCTTACAATTCATTGAATGCTTGATTAAACAGAGGGTGTCCACTATGGAATAGGGGTTAGACCATGCACCCCACTTTTTATACACAACCCTGGGCTTAGGGAAGATGCCACCTTGGCCCAGTGGTCAGCAATTTCATTAAATTATCGTTTAATGTGATAGAAGGTGACCTTGTTGAAACTTGCAAGCATTTTGTGGATCCTTGCAATGAGAATGCTCAATGCATTGCTCCCTGGCTCTGTATTTCCCACCATGGCCATAATCACCAACATTGAGTCCCCTGAGACGATTAGAGTTTTGATTCCCTCTTCCTTTGCGATATCCAGACCTTTCCACAGTGAATATGCCTCCGCCATATTATTAGAGACATTCCTAATCCCCCAGGCGTAGTAGGGAATTTGATCTCCTCCGGGATGTAATAGACTCCCCCCCCGCACCTGCTGCCCCTTTGTTGAGGTTCTTGTATAGAGTATGAAACTGTATTTTTCTAAACAACTGAAAGCATGCTGTTCTTAATCTTATTATTCTGTTTTCACAATTTCTATTCTTTCATGGTGATATCTTTTTAAATAGTTTGAAATTTTAAACATGGAAGAACCGACAATGGATTGATTTCTTGTTTGATCCTTGGATATTTGTCAGCATGTATTGTCATATAAAAATGTAGTCATTCCTTGCAAGTGCCATGATCACAGCAGATATTCTCAAATTTTCTTATAATTGTTTTGTAGAAGTTGTGTTTTTTAGAGCCTTTTTGTTTTGAGGGCTAACAATTTTGTCAGATGAGAAGTAGAGCAGAAGAAGGAAAAATTTTAAAAACAGCTACAACCAATCAAGAGATACACAGGTATCAGAAAAATAGATAATTGAAAACAAAATGGAAATGCCAACCAAAGACACAGTCAAACTGGATCATTTATCTGAAGTGGGTAATCTTGGTCCTTGGAGCTCCTTTTTTTCCCATAATAGTTGTACGAAAAGACAACCCTGAAAGTTTACTCTGCGAAAATCTCACCCTTTACAGGGTCTATAGGATATGCAATGGGTAGACATTCAAGCTGAAGGTTTCCTATGGAGCAGATGTCTCCTCCTCAAAATCTGTCAAAATGTTTGAATTTTGATGTGTTAAAACTTAGGTTGATGCGATCCTATATTTCATTAAGATAGATTTTTCTCAACCCTGGATCTATTAAGCACCAAGAGGGATAAGAAAAAAGCCCAGGTGCAAACCTCTCTGCACTTAGAAGATCCAGGGTTAAGATGGATCTATGTTAGTTTTTTTAAATTTATTTTTTAAGGTTGGCTTTTGTTTTTTTGACATTAGAGGTTGGATGTTATATTGTTTTCCATTTTTAGTTCATGCAGTGTTTAATATGGTTCATATGAACTATGATCTATCACTATGCTGGAATTTGGGCATGAGCTTTCTTGGAGGAACTACTTGAGGGTATGAATTGTGGTATCTCTAACAGTTATAATGCTAACTTCTAAGTAAATGTTTGGTGCAGTGCAATCCATATTTGTGTTTGTAGGTTTGATGTGTGCCAATGTATACATAAAAAGAAAATCTTCAAGTAGGTATTCACTGATAGATATGCTTACTTGTTCCAGGGGACAAGGCCGGATCAGCATGCATTAAGCGTGCTAACTGTCATTTAAAGGTCTGTTCAGCAGTCTAGCATTATCATATATTTCTTTTGTGGTGAAGAGGGATACCTTTCCTGTAACAACAAATTAATGCAGCGACTTTTCATCACAGCTGGAGAGCAAGCATGAGGCAGCTTCAGCATATGTAGATGCAGCAAATTGTTACAAGAAGATCAACGCTCAAGGTTCCATTCCTTTGTTCACTCTTCTAAGTGATTTTATTTTCAGGACATTTTGCTGATTTGCTGTCTAGAATGTTTGATCCACATATTGAACAGGTTTGATCTTGTAATTATATAGGAAACTTCATTCTATTCATATTGATTCTTTTAACTTCTTTTTATTTGAAAGTGCAAGCTCAATAGAAGCGTTACAACTGAACTGGCCCATAGAGGTTGGGCACCACAAGCAACCTGCTTGCAGGAAAAATGACCCTCGAGGGTTGAACCATTAAACACAAGCACCTCTGTTTGTCTAAGCTGCTGCAACAAGGAGTTACTATTCTATCAAAGCCATCTAGGATTTGCACCTGGCCTCAACTGCTTATGTGTGTCTCCAGGGGAATTGAACTTTGGTGGGTGGCTTGAGACATGCCACCATCTTCACTACTGAACCACGAGCTCATTAACTTTAGCAGTCTTAGTGATTCATATGTAGAAAAATTAAATGGTATATCCTTTATAATTAGCAATAGCAAGAACAAATTTCAAAGGCTTATGGCCAATACCCGTTTCATTAGAAGAAGGTGTTTTGACTAAATCATATAAATAATTTGGAATCTTGAATGCCCATTTGTAATTACTATAAAAGCCATTTATTGGTAAGTAAAAGTTGCAGCGTGTTATTGTAGTTGTGTAGAAGTAATCAAGGGTATGATACTATGTTCCTTCATGACCTCATGGAGTTGGTTTCCCTCCATCATCAAAGGAACTAAACACATGTTTGACAGGTCAGATTGGTCTAAGTGGACGTTAATAGGATACTTTATCCTTTTATCCTTTAACTAGAGTTTGAAAGAGCTTCTCAAGGCCCATTAAGCTGAGACAACCTATGAAAAGTGAAGACTTTTTTTAAGCAAGTTGGAATTAACTATGATACCTGATATTAAAATGTGGGATTTTGTGTTAGAAAAATATTACTTTTCATATTTGAGGAGCAGGGAATTTTTGTAGCAACCCTCACATTGTCATGGACAGATAGGAGGATCATTCAAGGGTAATTATAACAGATATCGTACATGCATTGAAAACAAACAAGTCTTGTTCTCATTGTTCACGGACCCTTGTTTCAGTATCATTGAGAATGTTGTAAACTATTTCTATAGTGTGATTTTGGAAATTGTTTAGAGCCATCCACACAAGCACTCCACAATCCCTTTATATGTTTAAAATAAGAGAGAGGTTCAGGTCTATGCTACTGGGAGCGTCCTCCCAGGGGCCACTCCGACCCTAGAGTGACATGGATCCCAAGAAAAATAACATGGATCCCAATGCAGGTAGATATGGGCA
Organism: Picea glauca; assembly: GCA_000966675.3. NCBI lineage: Eukaryota > Viridiplantae > Streptophyta > Pinopsida > Pinales > Pinaceae > Picea > Picea glauca. Next base: position 424,620 of record JZKD02S1939322.1, read on the forward strand.
AATACAGGTACACGAATCCCAATGCAGGTGCATGGATCTCGAGGCAATGACATGGGTCTTGAGGCATAGTGCACGGATTCCAATGTGGGGTGCTCACCTATAATGATGATAAAGCTTCAAAATAAGTCATTAGGCAATGGACATTAAGTAATTTCTACTAACAACATCTTAACATATGTTAATTTTATAAATTGCCTAAGTTTACCATGGTGGGACAACTTTACCCCTATTACATGTGTCAATTCCTAGGAGAAAAGGTATTTCCTAGGTAACCTTGGTTAGAGATAGGTAAAAATGATGAATTATTGATGGAAAGGGAAGGGGAACTTCATGTTTTGACCCTCAAAGTCATATGTATGATGTTTAAGGTCTTTCTATTGGTCCAACTAGCTTTCTAGAGCTAGGAGTCTTCATTATTTATTCATGTGAGCCTGTAAGAGGGAGATTTACTTAGAGTTACCACCTCGACACTTAATTTATTTCCCCCTTTTGCATTTTTCTTTGACTTTTCTTAGTCCTATTCTTTAGATATGCATTCTTAGCATAGGTCTTTGGGGTCGGGCCTTTCTAATGAGGTGGCATGGCTCTAACTTCGTTATTTTTTCATTTTTTAACATTTATGTTCTTCACCTCTAGCCTTTATTTGACTTTGGCTTACACTATTATTCAATTTTTTCATTTAGATCTTGCTGGATGAAATTTGATAAGTCAGACATGAGCGGGGATTGTATTTTTTTAATGGATGAGATGGAGTGAAAAGAATGGAAAGTGCTAGATGTGGTATGCTACTCAACTAGATTTACCAGTAGTATGATCTAGCCTAATTCAAGACAACACTTATCTAAGGACAATTATGTCCCCCCATGGTATAACGAGACAAAATAATAAAATTATTATCATTAAGAAGTGTTATTAGGTCATACCAATGTTTACTACTTCCATGACAAGGTTACAAACCATCACACCACTTCTAAGCAAGGAACCCACACATGAAATCATAGCACATCAATTGAAAATATGAAGCATGAAGTAGCATCTGCGAGTGCACGTATCATTTGAGGTGTAAGGCATAGGAGTTGATATACCATGGTAGAGTCATTTGAAAAAACTCATGGGTTGTCATGTATTTGATGGAAGAACTGGTAGATCAAGTGTTAATCAGCATATATGAGCAGGAGAGCTCATCCAAGCAACATCAATGCACCTGTGAGAGGGTGGTCTGGAAGTAGTTTCCCTTGAGGGGGAAACAGGCTGGAAACAGTTGCAATGTTTCTAGCCTTCAAATGTTTCTGGCATCTGGAGGTATTTTGTAAAACCCAACATGCGTTATTCCAGACAGACCAAAAATTGTCACTAGGATACTTTTAATCTATGGCTCCATTACTATGATCCCATCACCAATCATAAAAACCAAATTTGGAAAACCCGACATGCATTCCAGATTGACCAAAAATCAGACATGCGTTCCAGATTGACCAAAAATCATCACTGGGATCCATTGTTAATTTATGGCTCCACTACCATGATCACATCATCAATCATAAAAAACAAAGAAAAGTGAATAGTAAAAGTGAAATCTTGACCCTTGAAGGTGGTAACCCATTGAAAGGTATGACGCCCTAGAGCATTTG
>JZKD02S1939322.1:442469-458199 GCA_000966675.3 Picea glauca
CTTCGTGGTTGCTCCTAGGTCTCATGGACCATCCTGGGAGAGAGGAAGAATATCACACATCATCACATCTTGGTACACAACCAAGAACTAGATGGTCCAAGACTAGGGTACCCAACCAAAAACACATCTGGGAGCCCTAGAACATATCTAGGGTCTTTCATCTACCAAGGTACAAGACCAAGGATCAACCCAAGCGTTTAAGCAAGGATTCCCTGGAACACATCCAAGGGCCCTAGAACACATCTAGGGACTTACATCATCAACCACCAAGGAACACATCCAAGGATCAATCCAAGCATCGAGCAAGGATTCCCCAGAACACATCCAGGGATCCTAGAACACATCTAGGGACTTATTGCTTGGTCCTTGACCAAGAACTCTAGTAATACCACTAGGGTCTTTCGCCATGGCTCAAACTACTTGGTCCCAAACCAAGAACTCCAGGAGTGTATTGGGGGTCCTAGATCTCAGCTAGGGTTTTATGCCATCCTCTTGGAGAATGGCTCTTGCAACTGCACTCATTTCAACAAAGGGAAATCTAGAACAAAGATATCCTTTTAATTTTTGTTCACTACTGTAGATATAGATCAGCAATAAAAACAATATTTCTGAAGTAGATCAAACACAAAAATAAATACAATAAAACAATATTTCTGAAGTAGATCAAACACATAAATAAATACAATTTCAAAATTAAATCTGAACATGAATGAACATAAACAGATCTGGAAACAAATCAAAACTGAACATTACCTTTACCTTAGATACTTGTTGTCCTCTTTTCTGTATGCTCAGTAAAAGCTATATTGGTCATGGATCAAACCCTTAAGGGTTTGATCTCATCATGATTTAGGTGGAAAGTTTGCCAAGAAGAACAGGGTAGAATTCAAAAACTAATCAGCCTAAGTCTAGGGATGATATAGAAACCCCAAAGACCAAAACAAGGGGGTGAAATAAACCCCTAACAATCCTATACAAAAATTGTCTAGCACATAGATCTACTACAACAAATAGGGTAGATCTAAGTAGCAGTTTAGAAAGGGTTGTTTCACCAAACCCTAAGGGTTGTAACAAGGTGGCATAAACATGTGACAGTGGCAACACTCAAGAAGAACCAACGACAACCCTAAAAGGGAAGACAACAACAGTAAGAAGGGTAATGACAACTTGGAAGGAACAACAATAGATTTGAAGGAGAGAGAGGAGGGGGGTGTGGCACCTTTAACATCAAGGGGAGAGGCCGCTCTACTTCAACCTGCAAGAAAAGACCAACAACAGGGCAGCCATACCCTAACACAAACATAAAACAAATCTCCTAAGGAGGTCGCACCTCATACATCAAGAGATAGGATGACTTAAAGGAGGCCACACCCAAACAACAAGAGAAAGGTTGACTTCAAGGAGGATGCACCCAAACAACAAGAGCAAGGAAGCCTACAACAAGGTCGCACCCAAACAACAAGAGAAAGGTTGACTTCAAGGAGGCCGCACCCAAACAACAAGAGCAAGGAAGCCTACAAGGAGGCTGCACCCAAACAACAAAAGAAGGAATCCTACAAGGAGGTCACACCCAAACAACAAGAGAAGAAAGCCTACAAGGAGGCCGCACCCAAACAACAAGAGAAGGAAGCCTACAAGGAGGCCAGACCCAAACACCAAGAGAAGAAAGCCTACAAGGAGGCCACACCCAGAAACACCTTCCATCAAAAAATTGAATTGAACTGAACAAAGAGGCCATACCAAAAATTTCAAACCAAGAGAAGTGTAGGAGAGAATGTAATGTGAGAGAGAGGGTTGAGGTTCCTTTTATAGTAGAAAGGGTTAGGGTTAGGTTTAATTAAAAACCTAATAATAAAAATAATAAAAGATAATTAATAATTAATTAATATTTTTAATTAATAAAAATATTAATTAAAAGTCAATTAAGTCAAAGTGACTAAAGAAGACCAACGCCACATTAATCAAGAAGGGGAATGAGACTCAAGCAAGGGGAGGCTACAAGACAAATTTAAAGGGGTCTTCTTCAATGGCAATCTGTCCACATAGGTCTCATGATAACTTATAAGCTCTTATCATCCCTGCATAGGAGGAAACATCTATGATGTGGTCATGTCCATCTTCATAGCTGCTCCTAGGTCTCATGGACCATCCTGGGAGAGAAGAAGAAGATCACACATCATCACATATTGGTACTCAACCAAGAACCACCTGGTCCCAAACCAGGTTACCCCATAAGTTAGAACACATCTAGGGGCCTTAAAACACATCTAGGGTCTTATCCACCAAGGTACAAGACCAAGGATCAACGCAAGCGTTAAGAAAGGATTCCCTGGAACACATCCAGGGGCCCTAGAACACATCTAGGGACTTATATCATCAACCACCAAGGAACACATCCAAGGACCAATCCAAGCACCGAGCAAGGATTCCCTGGATCACATCCAGGGGCCCTAGAACACATCTAGGGACTTACTGCTTGGTCCTTGACCATGAACCCCAACAATATACTGGGGGCCCTCACTAGGGTCTTTTTCCATGGCTCTAATTGTTTGGTCCCAAACCAAGAAACCCCAGGAGTGCACTGGGGGCCCTAGATCTCAGTTGGGGTCTTATGCCATCCTCCCGGAGAATGGCTCTCGCAGTTGCACTAATTTCAACAATCATGAGGCATCTAGATACTAAATAGTACATGATAAAATGAAAATGATAGATCATAGGAATCCAAATCATTGATTCCGTCTAGGCCGTGCAACAAAGCCAGTGGCAGTTGCATCAAATGATGGTAAGTGATAAACTCCTTCCTCTTGTTTACTGGCTTCTTTGGCATTTCTTTTCTGAATGTGATTAAATGGATTTACAAAATTTCATGTTCAAGTTCAAGTTTGTTGTCACACCTCTAGCTTGTTAAAGTAGAGAAACTTGGGACTTTGTTGACTCTTTAAACATGGTCAAAAGGTAGACCTTTGTGCCAAAGTTGGGGCCACTATTTCTTCTTGAGTTTGAGCATAGCATTATAACATTGTATTGACTTGTGAGTTGCTTTAACTCTTTTGAATTTTTCTTGGCTCATTACAAGTTATAACAGTGTGTCAAGAGAGATGTGAGGCATGAAACTTCACTGCATGATGTGGAAGATGTTGTTTCAAATGTCTTGGAAACTCATCCCAAGCAATCTAAACCTGGCTATTAATTTATTAACAAGAAATTTCACTGCCTGATGTGGAAGATGTTGAGGGCATTTGCCCACTTCCATAGCGTGTCTTTTTATGTCATATGCATAGAAATTACCTTCTTCACCTTTTGTAATTTCGAAGGCAAACTATTATTAAAAATGAAATTTGTGTCCCCTAAGTCTTATTTTCAACAGATAATTTCTTATGGTTGCATTTAAACATGATACATGATTTCAAATTGTTGCAATCCCTTTTTTTTCTAACCCATAACAATCAAAGCAAAATGAAAAAGATGCCAACCACTTCTCGTGCTTTTGCAAAGGTGGAATGGTCCAAACATGTATTTTTTTTACTAGTCTCAAGCATTCGGAAAAAAACTGTAAACATACTTGTTTTTCTATGGATGAACTGGAGATTACACATGTTTATCATTCATTGCAACGTCTATCAGGAATGGTAGTCACTTCGAGTTTTTAGAATATTTCAGTGGTTGTTCATTGTGTTGATATCAAGGACCGATGTTGCAAATAACTGCAACCATGACATGGAAATGTGTCTTTAAGTATGAGAAGCTTGGATTTGTAATTTTTGCTTCTTGGGAAATGATTTTTTATGATTCAGGACATTTCCATTGGTAATAAATCAATTGAGAATCCTTCTGTCGTATGCCTAAAAACATTCAACATGTGCACACCTTTACAACCCTCGGCCTTTAAAACCCCTTCACATGCACTTTTCCGCCTATTTTGCCAGCAACTCGATATTTGTCATTGACTCACGATATTTTCAGAAAGTGTTGCGACATATTGAATGTGTCACGACACATTCAATATGTCGGATGTGTCACGACATATTACAAACAATATATCAGCTTTCTGTAAATCTCGACGATATATCCGATATATCCGATATATCAGAGAGATATACAACACTGTCGTGGAGCAGTCGTGAAGAATCAGGATGGAGTCGGGTGCTGGAACAGTCAGAGGGCGCATGGAGCTATTAATCCGTTGGGAACAATAGAAAGCAACCGACAGGTGGTGGCTCGGGCCAACAAAAGAGACAGGGTGGGGAGTTGAGGTACTTAGGTGGAAGTTCCTGTGGACATGAGCAGGCTCGACAAAGGTAAAGGAGGCCATGGGATGCAACTGACAACCACAACCGCCAGCCGACAACCACACCAACCAATGGAGAGGGGTCGTGGGTGTTGTAGATTGCAGTCGCCAAGGAGCCAGTGGGAGAGGGAGTAGGCCAGCCGTCGCAGTAGCAGGTTGCAAGACGTTGTCGGCCACAACTTCCATAGCAAAGTTGTCAGCAGGGCCACATGCTAGCAAAGCCAGGACGCAGGGCCACCATAACAAGGCAACAACAAACTGAGGACAGTCGTAGGATAGCAGGCAGGCCAACGGGCAGCGGAAAGGACCTCAAGCAGGCCACGTAGGAGTCGTCAGGCAGACCGTAGAAAGCTCGGGTAGCAGTCGGGAAGACCACAGGAAGTTTAGGAAGTAGCAGAAGGCTGCAGGAAGCCTCAGATAGCAACGGGAAAAGGTCCTAGTAGTGGGCAACAGGAAGTGGGTTCCAGACAAGGATCCGAGAAGCGAAGGATCACTTTTGTGCTTGAAGGACTAAGCTCAAATTATTCAATTTTTGTGCCTAAAGGACTAGACACATTTTCAGCAATTTGTGTTTCGAGTAACTTTCTGATTTGGAGATGGTTGCAGTAGGTTTGAGGTCTGAGGACACGATGGAGGGTGCATCTAAATCCGTCCCTTGGAAGGCGAGGGTCACATTTGTTCTCATGGAGAATGGGTTGTGGGAGTTTGCTCACACAGAGGTGAACCCACTGACGGATCCAAAAGACTTGGCCGCCCATGAGTTGAAGGACGTGAAAGCTAGGAGGATCATCTTAGATGTGGTGAAGGATCATTTGATCCCTCACATATCTGAGAAGAAGTCGGCTAGGGAGATGTTTTTAGCTTTGATGAATCTTTTTCAGAGCAACAATACAAACAGGAAGATGGTGTTGAGGGAAAAGCTCAAAGACACGAAGATGACCAAATCGGATACGGTAACCAGTTATCTCACCAAGATCACTTAGGTACATGATTAGTTGGCAGTTGTCAGGGAAGTCATGTTAGATGAGGAGTTGGTGAGGATGGCCCTGAATGGATTCTCTAATCCATGGGCCCCATTCATCAAGGGCATCGTAGCATGGGAGACACTTCCCAAGTTTGATAGGCTATTGGATGATTTCATCCAGGAGGAGATTTGGGAGGAATCTCTAGCAGGCCAACAGGTTGGTGATGATGAGAATCCGGCTCTTGCCAGTCAGGTAAGGAGGAGCAAGGGGAATATAGGTGAAGAGTTAGCTCCACTGGTTGCAAGAAGAAGTATCTAAGCAAAGTGAAATGCTTTGCGTGCCACAAGAGTGGCCACTATGCTTCATAGTGTCCACAACAGAAGAAAGGGAAGAGTAAGCCTCAACAGGTAGCAGTGTTTGCAGAAACTCCAGTCAAGGAGTTTGTTGAGAAGTGTAAGAGGGAATTCTTGTTAGTCTCTTGTCTTTCTGACACAGATTGCGGTAGTGTTTGGTTTGTGGATAGTGTGGCTTCTCGTCACATGACGAGAACACATGAGTTGTTCACCAGTTGGTACGAACTTAGATCTGCATGTGGAGCTTGGAACCCGTGCCAAGTGTGGTGTAGAGGGAGTTCGAACAGTTAGGTCCTAGCTGGAGTCAGGGGGTTCTCTGGAGGTGGCAGATGTGTTGTATGTTCTGGAGATAAAAATGAATTTTCTCTCGGTATCGGCAATGGAGGATAATGGATACGCCATCTCTTTCGAGGATGGTTGGGTTCTTATTCGATCGAAGGGATCTGGCATAGGCTTAGCATGAGTTCTTGGTGTTAGAAAGGGAAAGGTATACAAGTTGCAGGGAAATCCTGTAGGTGGGTCCAAAGGGATCTTGGATCATAGATCGATGTCAGTGATAGAGGATGAGGAGCAGGAGGCTCTGAAGGGTGAGTAGAGTCAACCTTCAAATGGGAAGAGGGAGTTATCCCCTTCCAGTTCTGTGAGGAGACCTAGTTGGTACAAGATGACATTGATGGATGCTTAGGAGTAGGAGGAGGCTCCTAGGAATACAAAGAGGGAGAGCAAACCTCTGAAGAAGTGTCCATACTTCAGGGCACTAATGTGTAGTGTCATCGATTCCAAGACTTCCAGTGTTCAGGGAGCAGTTGACTAACAAGGTTGGAGGGATGTTAGTGTGAAGGATGATGTGTGTGACATTGTGCCAGGGTTGGAGGGATGTCAGTGTGTAGGATGATGTGTGTGACATTGTGCCAGGGTTGGAGGGAGAACTGGTTTCAGGTGGTTCTTTGAGAAGTACCTTCCTCACTAAGAGGGAGTGTTGATGTTTGTAGCATCAGACAGGTACTTCCACATCAGTTTTGTGTCTAACATGTGGAAGTTGTCCTTAATGCCTCTCAAGACTTAGGAGATTCACTTTAATAAAGTGATTATTAAAGGGAATGTACTTTTATAATTAATGGAGTTTAATTTAAGTCAAATGCCTAATTATTTGGCATTAGTGAGTTAAATCAAATCCTAGCCATTAGATCATAAAGTGAAGGTGAGATCTAATCGCAACCATTGATTACTTTGGAGATCTAGGGTTTTGGATTTAGGGTAAACTCAAGATTATGAAAGACATCCTAAGTGAGAGGAGGAGACACACACAAAGTGAGATAGTGAGATCTCATTGATTGTGTGAAGGACTTTCATCCAAGTGTGCAGGGGCAGGATCTAAGGAAAGGAGAAAAGGAGTAACATCCAGGTGTGATAGGCTAGACTATTTGTTGTTTTGTATCTTCCTCAAGTGGGCCATTATCCTAGGACGACAACCCAGATTTATATTAATAAAATCAACATTGTACTGATTTTCCCTTAGAGGTTTTTCCATGGGTATTTGCCCAAAAAATTACTTGTGCAAATGTGTATGGTTTCCTTGTGCTTCTACCAATTTATTTATTTAGATCATTAAAACTCAACCGTGTTTTTTATTTAGTAAATCTGCATAATAAGTTTATTACAACAAGGGTTTGCTAGGAAATAAATTGTTAGGTGTTGGGTTGTCGAAACTTAACAATGAGTGAATGAATAAGGCACATCTTTGAGGGTGCTAACTCCTATTACAAGATATCCAAATGCACAACACAAGATGATTCTACAAATGAATCTCCTTGATGCATATATAGGAGATGAAGAGGGTTAGCATCCTAATAATAAGCCTACCTAACTACAATTAATATAATGATAAGTAATGAGGGATAGGACTAGGGGATTAACATGCCTTTCCCCTTCAAACAATCATGTCTCTCAACGTTGATTAGTTGTAGATGCTTTTATATGAACTTTGAAGAACTCATCTTCCCAAGTCACATCTTTTGTCAGCAGGTTCATTGACTTGATGAGGTACTGAATGATTGCTTTGGTCCTTTGTAGCTTGATATATGTTTTAATGATTTTTTCAGGTTCTAGTATGATTTTTCACTCTTCATCAAGCCTTGGAAATATAGTATGAAGTTGAACTGGGATCTTGTCAACAATTACCTTCTTTAAATAGGAAACACGGAAGACCAAATGGGCATGTGAAGGCGAGGGAAAATCCAATCTATAAGTGATATGACCAATCATCTAAAACACCTTATAGGGACCGTAGTACTTGGGTGATTATTTATTGTCCTTCTTTTGTTGCTTGAGGGACACTTGTTTGTATGGTTATAGTCTTAGAAATACCCAATCTCCCACTTCAAATTGCATTTTTTTTTATGACCCCATGGGGGGTATATATGGGGTTGAATGTATAAGCAATGGGGTTGAATGTATATGTAATGGAGTTATTCAAAAATTAAAAATTGACGACATAGATATTGTACAAGTTTGCTCTCCTGGAAGGTACCAAACTTAGTGAATTTTGGGAAAGTCAGTGAATTTTGGGGAAGTCATCATAAATGTTTTCTTGGCACATCAAAACTTAGGGAGTCCTCTAGTATGGTATAGAAGACATACCATTAGGTTACATGACGAAATTGTAGACTCGATGGAAAAGTAATTCTGAAGATATCTTGGTTATAAGGTCTACCACAAAGCAATCCCCAAACAAGGTTTAAAAAGGTATGTTAACTTAAAAGTAGCATACATTTTGATTGGAATGTCCAATTGGGGTAATTCAAAAGACATTGGAAGCAGGAGAGAGAGGATAATATATTGGTAATACACGACACAAGGGACATATACATATTCCTCGTAAAAAAAGTATTTTTTATTCATGCAGACTATCAAAATATAGTCCTTATAAATCCTTTTACAATGTATCAAAAAAGAGAGTAAACAACCCATATTGAATCTCTATCATAATGTTCCCCCCAAAAGAGACCAAAACCCACTAATAGGCCCAAGTTTCCTTCCCATATAGCCTTCTATGTCCCCATACATAACATTAGAAACAATTCTTCAAAACAATGCCTCATACATCTATCAACAACCCATAAGCGTAATAGACCAAAATCTCAAAAGCAACATACTAACTATCCCAAAGATTTTTAAAAGTTACCAATGCTTAAAGATATAGAATAAACAATAACCCCTCCCACATGTTCTTCTTCAAAAAGTATATTTGGAGCCAAAATGTAACCCTTCTTTAGAAAGGAAGTTTGCATGTGCATTGTTTTCCCTGTAAACATGAGAGAAGGAGATATTAGAAAATTGTTTGGAAATATCCTTTAGTTTCAAAGCCAGAGCCAACAATCCTATATTATGGATCTGGACTTGCTCCTTCATCCACCTAATAACAATGTGTGAGTCCCCAAAGACCTGTAGTGACCAAATGTCCTTATTCAATGTTGCTTTTAGGAGAAAATAAAGATCTTTGAATTCACTTGTATTGTTTGTCCCAACCCCTAAGTTGGATTTCACAGTGAAGTAGTGCAAGTCTGAAAGAGAAATAACAAATCCCAACCCACAAGATTGACTCAATTCTTGACAGGCTCCATCAAAGAAACATCAAGGAAGACTTTTGTTGATGTGCATGTCGCCCACTAATTGTGGCCCTTTGTTGATGCCAGATGACTGAAAAGAAGGAAGTAAAGCTAATGCCTTGGTTATAACTCTGAAGGGAGGAGAGTGTCAATCTTCAAAGAAGCTAGCATTCCTGGTTAGCCAGATCTGCAGAGCCACTAAATAGGGTAGTGCTCGATAAACCTTTAGATCATTGTGAGTGAACCACTCTTTAAAATTTTCCTCCACTGTCCCCTTCCTCCACATATTTGACAATCCCAACCGACCCTCAATCTCAATCCAAACTAGCGTCGAGAATGGGCACTCCATGAAGAGGTGTGAGATATTCTCATTTTGCTTCTTACACAGTGTGCACCATCCCATACCTTGAAAGCTTCTCCGTCAGAGTAGCTCCCAAGTTAATACTCAATTGCGGAGCACAAGCCACATAAAGAGAGTACACTTTGTTGGTACCTTTACCTTACATAGCTTGGCCCACCACAAAGTCTTTTCACCAACAACATAAGGTGAAAGTGATTGATAGCCTAACTTAACCAAAAACTCACCCCCAATCAAGCTATTTTCCCATTTGAGTTGATCTTGATGATCCTTCAATCTAAAATGTACATTGCGAAGCTTAGCCAGAAAATCCTCCCAACAACATCCTATCTCTCCTTCCATCCCTAAGTATTTTGTTGACCTACAACCTTGAACCCAAAGCGTTGTATCCTAAGGCTTACCAATCTTATTGAGAGTACACAGCCCAAGTTCATGAAGTTGGGTGATGAGTATTGCCAGGAGAAAAATATTTTGTTAACACCTTGTAATAGCATTGGCGCCAACCCTTACCGCGAGAGACACCCCTCTTCCTACTTGGACACCTTGCAAAAACCTGTTTCTCTTAGCTTTGTGGATTGCAGGACTCAATTGTTAGCTTTTATATCTCAGGAGGTACTCCACATGTTTTGTCTTGTATGTGGATATGACTTTATATTTGCACTACTAGGCACTTGACTTTGTAATAGGTGTTTTATAAAGTTGTAATAAAGTGACTTTTTTTATTAAAGTGACTTTTTGTAAAAGTGACCTTCTAATATTTTATTAAAGTGACTTTATGTCATAAAGTGGAAAATTACTTTAGTAAATTTAAGTGATCTATTTTGGAGAGAATGAATCATGTCCCTTGATCTTGTAAAGGCAAGATTAGATCTTGGCCATTGGATTTGGGGATGGGGAAGGTGAAAATCCATTTTCAATTATAAGAGAACCTAGGGTAGTGTGCAAGACAAGTCAAGAGAGATTTGAGAGAGAGCTAGGAAGAAAGTGTATGCAACAATTTTTTGAACGATTTCCAAGAGAGTTTGGGCACAAATCCCAAGGAGATATTTTTGTGTAGAGTTGTTGAAGTTTACTACTGGGTTAGAGGTCGTACTGTACGGATCTGTATAGGTCATACAGTAGGAAAGAGGGCATGAAAATCGAGGTGGATTGTGGCACGATTTTTGAGGCAGTTTGAGGGATTTTCTTACTGCAACAAGGCCATACAGATCAGACCGTACATCAACATTTTCATACTATTTTCGAGGTGTTGATTTTAGCAAGGTCGTACAACAGTACAAAATTTTGGGCATTGGTTTCTAGGTAGAAATTGTGGGACAATTGTGGGTGTATATAAGTGTTTCTCTTGCTACCAAATGCATTATTGCTGTAAATTTTGAACTTCTTGAAGCTAATAATAAAACTCTCTCGGTGGGTTTCCCCAAACTAGGGTTTTTTCTGGTTGGTTGCCAAAATATGAGTGTGCACATGTGTTTTGTGATTGTTGTTCATTGTTATTTTTCGCTGCTATTTACTTAGTAATGTGTGTTTTTGCTTATGATATAGTTGAATGTGGATTATTACATATTAGAGTTCATTTAAGACAGAAATTTGTGTTTGCTAAGTGTTTGACAAAAGTCCTTTGTTACCGATTTTCTACATGGTATTAGAGCAGGTGCTCTGAGTTACAGTGAGCAGTGCTATTTTTGGCAAGGATTTGAAGGGGGAAACTTGGTTTTTTGTTTTATATTGGATAGTTGAGAGGAAGATGGTTGCTTGCATCAAATATGAGGACCAGTTAGAAGGGATTTCCAACTACTTGCAATGGAAAGTTAGAATGTCAGCTATTCTCAGGGAGAACAAACTTTGGAGCTTTGTCAGCACCATAGTATTTTTTCCCACAACAGACCCTATTGCTTTAGAGTTCATGAGGGAAAGGAAGCCAAATCTCAGAGGCTTATTCTGGATGGAGTGAAGGACTCACTTATCCCACACTTAGCTGAGAAGAAGACAACTTATGAGATGTGGGAGACATTGAAAAACTTGTATGAGGTGAAGAATGAGAACCGAAATATGGACTTAAAGGAAAAGTTGCATGATACTAAGATGGCTAAGGGTGAGAGTGTAGCATCTTATCTTACCTGGGTAGCACAGGTGAAAGATGAGTTGGTTGTAGTTGGGGAGGTCATTTCAGATTCAGAGTTGGTGAGGATAGCCTTGAAAGGCTTCACCAAGGAATCAGAAGTCTTCGTGAAGTGTGTGGTGGGTCAGGAACATTTACCAGACTGGAGTAGACTGTGGAATGATTTCACTCAGGAGGAGATTCCAGAAGGATCTTAGAGCAGTGGACAGAAGGGAGATGGAGCTGATGAAGATAATGTTTCTCTTGCGACAAAGAGGAAAAGTAAGAAGCAAGGGAATTTTGGGAAAGACTTGAGAAAAGTCAAATGTTTCGTCTGCAACCAGTATGGCCACCTTGCAGCCCAATGTCCAGAGAGGAAGAAGAAGAGGAAGGAGAAGGAGGGGCCAGTTGCAGCGGCTGCAGCAACAATAGAGTACTTTTCGGACAAGTTTGAGAAGGAATTCTCATTGTTCACTCTCGTGTCAAGTGTCAGGAGTACTAGATTTGTGAGTGACAGTAGATGGGTCATTGACAGTGGAGCCTCATGTCATATGACAGGAATATGGCATATATTCCTCAGTATCATAGAGATAGGTCCAAACCGGCTAATTGAAAGTGAAGGGGGAATGGCATGAGTAGTACGTGGAGTTGGAAGGGTCAGATTCCATCTCGAGTTTGGAGAACTCCAAGTGGTTGATGGAGTTATGTTTGTTCTAGGGTTGAGGGTTAACCTGCTCTCGGTGTCAGCCTTAGCAGATGTGGGATATGCAACATTGTTCAAGAGTGGACATGTCTTTATCTACAAAGAGGGAGCGGATCATGTCCCTTGATCTTGTAAAGGCAAGATTAGATCTTGGTCGTTGGAGTTAGGGATGGGGAAGGTCAAAAGTCATTTTCAGTTATAAGAGAAAGCCTAGGGTAGTGTGCAAGACAAGTCAAGAGAGATTTGAGAGAAAGCTAGGAAGAAAGTGTATGCAACAATTTTTTGCACGATTTCTAAGAGATCTTGGGCACAAATCCCAAGGAGATATTTATGTGTAGAGTTGTTGAAGTTTATTGTTGGGTTAGAGGTCGTACTGTACAAATCTGTATAGGTCGTACAACATGAAAGATGGCATGAAAATCGAGGCAAACTGTGGCATGATTTTCGAGGTAGTTTGAGAGATTTTCTTGCTGCAGCACGGCCGTACAGATCATATCGTACAACAACATTTTGGAACTGTTTTCAAGGTGCTGATTTTAGCAAGGTCGTACAATAGTACAAACTTTTTTGGGCATGGGTTTTTAGGCAGAAATTGTGGGATAGTTGTGGGTGTCTGTAAGTGATTCTCTTGCTGCCAAATGCATTACTGCTGTAACTTTTGAACTTCCTGAAGCTTATAATAAAACTCTCTTGGTGGGTTTTCCTTGGCTGGTTGCCAAAATCTGAGTGTGCACATGTGTTTTGTGACTGTTGTTCATTGTTATTTTTCGTTGTTATTTACTTAGTAATGTGTGTTTCTACTTATGATATCGCTAAATGTAGGTTATTACATATCAGAGTTCATTTAAGATAGAAATTTGTGTTTGCTAAGTGTTTGACAAAAGACCTATGTGAGTTAGTGTACTTTTGTTACTGATTTTCTACATCATCCCCCCTACTACCAGCAAAAAAAGGTATGGAGATAAAGGACATCCTTGTTAAAGTCCTTGGGAAGCCTTGAAGAATGGAGAGGCCGAACCATTTATCAGTACTAAGAAAGAGACCGAGGTCGTGCATCCCATGATCCACTTTACCAAGGGAAGAGAGATTCCCAAATGGAGCATAAGAAGTCTTAAGTACAATCAAGATACCATGTCATAAACTTTTGACAGGTCGAGCTTAATGACCACCATTGGCGACTGTGAGTTATTTATAGAATGGAGCCCCTTTTGGGTAGACCCAATTGCCTCATGAATCAATCTCCCTTCTAGAAATCCAAACAATTATGGAGCTATAAATCTGGAAACCGCATTGCTATAATCTTGGAAACAATATTATACACACAATTACAAAGAGGGATTGGTCTGTAGCCATAAAAGTTCCTCGGGCAATCTAGCTTTGGTATTAAGGATATGAAAGTAGTGTTGATGTTACCAGGGACTCTACCTGTCAGTTGAATCTCCTCCACTACTTTTAATAGATCCTCTCCCACCACTTCAAAGAAATCCAGATAGAATTCCATTGGCCATTTGTTAATACTAGGGCTTGTTTCCTTCCTGAATGACTAGAGCACCCCCTATAACTAATCCAAAGTAACTTTCATAATAAGAGCCTCATTGTCCTCCTCTTCAATCATTATGGGGAAAAAATAAATCACCTTCAGAACTTCCCCAAGATTTGCTCGTTTTGGTTCCTGGTATAATTCTTGAAAATGGTGTACCCCTAAATTAGCTAGCCCCTTGAACTCTCTTACCTTGTTCCCCTCTTGATCATTTAATTCCCATAAGGTATTCAAACTCTTCCGATAGTTTGCAAACTTATGAAAGAACATGGTATTATGATCCTCGGAGGCTAGCCATATGGCTCGGCTTTTAATACGCCAATCTTCCTCTTTATCCAAGAGGAGTTTAATTTTTTTCGACTCCAGAACTTTGAGATTCTCTAGGATCTCCTCATCAAATAGACTAGCTAGATGTTCCTTATATATAGTTTCCAAGTTCTTCTCCACCAATTTTAACTGTGCATCTCGGGCCCTAAAACTCTCAGCTTCCCAATATTTTTCCTTTTCTCTTAGCATCCTTAAAGAATTTGTGAATTGAACATTGGGCGAGTCCTCCAACACAACATCAATGTGTGATCCAGGTGGATATTGGTGGCCACCCACCTATTCCAGTTGGACCCCCACCATTGCTTCTTTCAGTTTTTCAGTTTCCGCACAGTTTACTATTTTTAGCAGTTTTTCGAGTCCTGAACTTCCAGAGTTGTTTTGAGGCCTTAAACGATGTTTTTTGGGAAAACGGGGAGCAAGATGGATCGTAGTTCAATGTTTCTCACCCAAAAGTTGTATTCCTCAGATATATATTTCTAACGAGGTATGGAACACGTCAAACAGAGATCGTATGCCAAAGTTACGTCCCCGGGAAGTTGATGTACCAACTTACACAAACGAGGCCCATAGTCTTGGTATTTCATCTCCTAGGGTTAGGTCTTTGGATGTTTAGGGTTTTCCATTGTTTCTCAATAATAATAGGCCTTCGAGCCTCATTGTAACACAGTTCAGAGGCCAATAGCCGCCACATCTCTTCTCAGAGATAAGCTACCAGCGCCCTAGCTAGTTTATTTCCATTCTGTCTGTAAGCATATTTTAGTCATTTGTTATTAATTAAATGAAGTCTTATTTCCGTTGCATCTCTTGTTTATGTGTATTTCTGTATTTCATTGTGTTCCTACATAAATCTGGATCAGTGGTATCAGAGCGGTCTGCTCGTTCTTGATACTTCTTTGCATGTCCCCAACGAGGTCGGGGTATAAGGAGTTGGGGCTCGATCTAGTTGAACCTTTGCAAGATCATCCTCGCAAACCCCAACAACCGCCCATGGGGGAAGAAAAGAAAGATGAGGGAGCAGGAGATCCTATCAAAATGTTCCTCGAGGAGGCCCTCGAGAAACAAAGGAACGCGATGATGGACAACTTTGCCCAGATTCTTCAACGGATTCCCACTGGCAGTGCATCGACATTCAACAACCACTTTGGAGGCACCACTCCTTTTAAGGTACAAGTAAACTTTGACATTCCCATATTTGAGGGCCAAATAGATACAGATGTCGTAGATAGATGGTTGAATATGTTAGAAGGATATTTATCGGTTCATGACTTTTCCGACCGAGAAAGGATTATTTTCGTACTCCTCAAAGCCGCCCCCCATGTCAAGGACTAGTGGGAAACCTACTCGCAGCAATAGGGTGAGGGGGAACCCTCTCTGTTCTCGGCCGCACCCTCTTGGAATTCTTTTCGAGACACCATCAAGGAACAAATACATACAATGGACTACGTTGCGACAACAAAGGGACCAAGATGTGCATGAGATGACGAATT